>APFE031592244.1:90873-109053 GCA_000404065.3 Pinus taeda | reverse complement strand
TCTGGTAAACTGCTTGGACATATTATTTCTGAAGAGGGAATTAGGATTGATCCTAATAGAGTTAGTGCAATTCAAAAGTTAGATTTACCAAGGAGCAAGAAGGAAATTCAATCTTTTCTTGGGAAAGTTAACTTTGTTAGAAGATTCATCCCTAAATTTGCTGAAGTGGTTAAGAACATAACAAAGATGTTAAAGAAAGAAGCAGATTTTAAATGGACAGCTGAAGCAAAGAAATCATTTGAAGAGATCAAGAAAGCACTTACTCAAGCACCAGTCCTCATCAGCCCGGATTTTACCAAGGAGTTTCTGATCTTCACATTTGCTTCTGATGACACAATTGCTGGAGTTTTATTGCAAAAAGGAAACCAAGGTACTGAACAGCCCATTTCTTTCTTTAGCAAGACATTGGCTAATGCTGAATTGAAATATAATATCTTAGAGAAACAAGCTTATGCATTGGTGAAAGCAATTAAGGATTTCAGGATCTATGTTTTGCACTCTCACATTGTTGCATACGTGCCAAATACTGTTATAAAAGATATTCTTACACAAGCTGATCCAGATGGAAAAAGGGGAAAGTGGATAGCAAAGTTGTTGGAGTATGACATTGAGATCAAACCCACCAAACTGGTAAAGGGTCAAGGCCTAGCCAAATTGTTGACTCAGTCAAATCTGGACTGTATTGATATTAATTTAAGCAAAGAAATCTCAGAAATTTCTGAAAATGAAGAAGAGATGGTCCAAATAAATGAGAAATTCTTGATCTCAGAATGGTATAAGGATGTAGCATTTGTTTTGTAGCATAATAGAGCTCCTGATAACCTATCGAAAACCAAAGCTCGGTTTACCAAGTTAAAATCTCTCAGATATTTTGTGCATGACCAAAATTTGTTTTGGAAAGATGCAGGAGGGATATTATTGAAGTGTCTCATTGAAGAAGAAGATGACAAAGTAATTGATGAGTTTCATAAGGGAGATTGCGGAGGTCATCACTATTGGAAAGCCACTGCAAACAAGGTTTTGAGAGCTGGCTATTTTTGGCCAACTGTGTTTAGAGATATTTATAAAAGGATAGCCACATGCCATGAATCTCAAGTGTTTGAAGGGAAGAGAAAGCTCATGCCAATGCCCTTGGTTCCTATTTATGTTGAAGCACCTTTCCAGCAGTGGGGATTAGATTTTATAGGGGAAATCCATCCTCCCTCATCAGGACAGCATCGCTGGATTCTCACAGCTACCGATTAATTTACAAAATGGATAGAGGCAATACCCACAAGGCAGGCAAATGATTCAGTGATTATTTCTTTCTTAGAAAATAATATATTATAAAGATTTGGTTGCCCAATCAAGATCATTACAGATAATGATCAAGCTTTCAAGTCCAAAAGAATGATAAATTTTTGTCATCAATATCACATTTCCCTTGGACATTCCACTGCTTATTATCCACAGGGAAATGGTTTGGCTGAGTCTTCAAATAAGAGTCTTATGAGAATCATTAAGAAGCTGCTGCAAGAAAATAAAAAGGCTTGGCATTTAAAGCTGAAATATGCCTTGTGGGCTGACCGGATTTGCACAAAAACATCCATTGGGACATCACCATATGAGCTTGTGTATGGGACAGAGGCTATATTTCCAACATCTCTCGGAGTACCAGTAATGAAGCTGATTCAAGGATTAGAAGAGGAGCCAAATGCTATACAGCGAAGGATAAATCAGCTAATAGCTTTGCAGGAGAAAAGAAATGAGGTGTTTGACGGTCATCAACAAAGCCAGAACAGGGTCAAAAGAGCATTTGACAAAAAGATCAAAGAGGTTACATTCCAGATTCATGACAAAGTCCTGAAATGGGAAGCTAGAATTGAAGAGAAAGGTAAACATGGTAAATTTGAAAATTTGTGGAAAGGGCCATATCAGATTTCTACTTTCCATGGGAATAACACCTATATTCTGCAGGAGGTTGATGGAACACCATATGCTGGAGGACCTGTTAATGGCAGGTTCTTAAAGCATTACAATTGATTGAATCTCGACCAAGTGTCTCACAAACATTGTATATAACCCTTTTACTAGTTTTTCTTTTTGTAAATAAATGACAAGCTGAATAGGAAGCTTAAGCCCAAGGTGAAGGCCCACAAGGCTAGAAAGGAATGCTAGTCAACTCTGTTTATGTTTTCAGAAATTGAACAAAGCACTGGACCTACGAGTTCTTAGTGTACTACAGGAGCACACTATCCCAAGTAGAGCCACTGTTATCACTTAGAACTAAAAGTTTGATACATATAATTACATGCCCTAGTTTGATGACAAAGGTCTATGTTAAAGTTGGTTTCATTTTTAATTTGTCTCACTTAGGATTGAGAGTTTTAAAGGTTTTAGCTTAAATCATACTCCACTCCTTTTGGTTTTCCTCCGCTCATCATTATTCCATAAGTCATGTCTTTTCTTATCCGAGTCACCGTGTCTTTTAGTGATTTCGCAGCGCAATGTCATTTGCCCATTTCGCAGCGCAATCATGGTCTAGCATTTTCGTAGCACGTCATAATTAAGCAGTTTCGCAGCGCATCATTTAAAAATATAACTAACAGCGCTGCGAAATCATGGATTCGTGCATTTCGCATCGAATCTTTCCCAAAATGTCAAGTCTGTAGGTGAGTTAGCATTTGTGTCTACTCATGTCAGTCTGCGTACCTCTTGTATCATGTCTGAACGTTCATTTGCCACTACTTCACCAATAGAATATTGATATGCATAGAAATATCATTCCCAAGAGATTTTACCGTGCATAGTCCTTAATAATGGTCGTGAGTGTTGCATGAGTGACCAGACATGTTTCAATTTGAATTTCAAGCGAGGCTGATTTCAAGTGAGCCTGTTTACAAGCAAGGCTGAGTTAAAAAAGGAGCTGAACTATCTCGACCGAAGCTGTTAGAATTTGGTTGTGAAGATCTCAAAGTGAAAATGGAGAGAAAGGAGCACAGATCCGGCAAATGTCAGAGGAATGAACCTGAAGGCCTGGACATAACGTTGAGAGATGAAGGCATGAAGAAAGCGTTCAAAGATGCCGGGTGCTGGAGATTTTGTAAAAAGCTACAAGGAGGGCATGCATAGGTAACTAAGGAATTTGCTCTAAATTTCACTGGTTTGAATTCAAAGGTATCCATGTTAGAAATACAGGCTTCCCCAGAAGCAATAGTTGTTGTAACAGAGATCCCAAGAGGACGGGAAGAATGGTTTAAAAACTTTAAATTTGATATGAATTCGTGTAAGGAGTTTTTGAAAGAGGCATATGTAAATGAATATTTAACAAAAGCAGTGCCCAGACATTATGTCAAGGAACATTATGCCTTTCTTCTCATCTGCATACAGAAGTATTTAACCTGTCAAGGAAGGTACAATAAGGTTTATTCTTACCATTTTAAACTGCTCTTGCATTTTACCGGGAAAGTCTCCATAGACATTCCGTTTTATTTATTTCGCAGTTTGAGTAAAATGTGTGACAAGGTGCAGCTGAGGAAAGAGGACTGTGAAACCTCTTTATTTCATCATGGTTTGATTAAGTTGCTAGTTTTAGATGGCCTCCAAAAGATAGGCAGAGACTGGAACTCTTTTATTTTCATGGCTGGATTCCAAAGCAAGACTAGCCTTACTCCACAACCAGCCAGAGAGTTCACCATAGCTGAGATTCAAAGGGAAGCAAGAGCTAAAAAGCAAACCAAGCCACATCTACCAAAACCAGTGAAGCCACTAATCATTCAAGAACAGCCTCAGCAATCGACAAAGGAAAAGACTCAGGGTAAGAAGACTGTACCTGAAGAAAGTGAATCTGAAGCAGTCTCAAGGGTAAGGACAAGAAGCCAAATAAATAAGGAAAAAGGTAAAGCTATAGCTATTGAAGAGAGCCCTGTGTCTAAGGCAAGCCTGAATGATTTATTACAGGATATTGAATTAGAGCAGTCCAAACCAATTCAAATTGATTTGACACAGTCACCACAGGAAAGTGTTAAGAAAACCAAGGCCTCAAAAAAGCTTAAGTTTGCTGAGCCAGCCCAGGAATTTATTTTTAAACCTAGAAGACCTATGACCAGAAAATTCCAGCAGGTACAGGAAGCACTGCCCAGAACAGAGGAAACAGGGGAAGGGACACGACCTCGGCAAAAGAGCAGCACAAATAAAACAGCCATCACATCTCAAGGAGATTATGTGGCAGCCATGAAGAGCCAAATAGAAGCAGCTGAAGATGAGATTAATCAACTGCAGAAAGTTGCTAGAGACCTGAAGGCACAGCTGGGCAAGTTGCCTGATAAATGATTTTTATTTTTTTTCAAGAAAGGTTATTTTCCAAATTTTTGTCAATTTTACTTAGGCTTATGGTTTTGAAGACATGTAAATCCCTGTTACACATATGAAAAATAAAAGGGAGTTTTTGGCAATCATAATTTTGGGTGATAACATTCTCGGGTCAAAATCAAGCTGTTTTAAACAAAACAGCAGTTTCATAGCACGCTACGAAACTGCTGTAGATGATGATTTTTTAACGTAGACAAACAGTTTGATATTATGAGCGGGAGTTTTTGAAAAAGAGACACATGTCCATCACTACAGCCTACAGCATATCTAAAACGTGGCAACGTTCCATACATTGGGTTATTAAAGGCTCAGAAAAGTGTTGTTACATGTTCGAGCAAATTGTGGAAAACAGAAGCCGAGAAGCAGGGGACATCTCCTAATACCACGAGGCAGATAAGGATTCAGCGTTCAAGGTCAATATGGAGTATCAAATGTCCATCTTATCCAAGTTGAAAGAATACCAGGTGTCAAAGAACGAGGAGTAGCCCCTATGGCATGGAAACGGAGTTAGAGTCCTAGTTAATTTAGAACTTTTTAAAAAAATTCCAATCAGCACTTTATTGTATTTACTAGTCAGTTAAATAGTTGATAGGTGTCATTAGAGATAAGGATCGAGTTATTAATTTCCCCTCATGCTAGAGGAGGAAGCTCGAATTAGTTAGAATAAGGATTCTATATATAGCTGAGACAACAATGTAATGAGGGTTGGAAATTTGATAGCAGAAGTACTGTTTAGCTTATGTAAAGACCATTTTCAGTAATATAAATCATCTGCTTTTCTTCTCAGGATTCATGAAGGATTTGTCATGTTCAGAATGTGTGATTTGTTCTTTCCTTAATGTCTTTTTTACAGTTGCATGGATGCATAATCACTCAGAATTCACTGATTGTGCTCTGACTTCCTTTATGCATGTATGAACTGTGGTTTTATGTAAGTTGTATTCTGAACATCTAAATGCTAAGTGCCCTAACTTCTATGTAAAGGCAGTGTCATAATTTACTGAAGTATGATTGACTCCATAGGCCCAATGGAAACTTGTGTAATGCTTATCTAGCCTTTATATTTGTCCATGTTGTTACACCATAAGAGTTAGCCATCTTATCATCAATCAAAATCAATAACCCTTTTGAGAGAGTCCTCTCAGGCTAAGGAGGCTAAGCCTTAGCCAAAAGTTTGGTTTGAAATAGTTACTTAGATTCAACCTGACCAGCAGCCTATCAGGACTTGATTTTGAGATAACAGATTGTATGTTGCTGAGTGAGGCCTACAACTTGGAATATGTCATGGCATTGTCGGTCAAGGTAGAGTACATAATTTCACCAGTTTCTTTATGCAGGTCTATTTGGTCAATGGGGTGAATCTGCTCAGCATCAAAGGAGAAAACACATTTCTTATAACCAGCTGGAGTCTTCAGAAATGGAATTTGTGCTTGAAGGAATGCAATTTGCATTTTCCCCTTTTCTGTATCAAAGGTTGAAATAAGCCTGTGCTCCGAAGAGGTTGTTGCTTCCATAATTGGGTGTATGTGGAGGCCTTGAGTTTTTCATTCTTCTTCTTAATTTCTCTATATTTTGCAAAAAATATTTGGTTCATCCTAGTCCTAAACCAATTATGATTTTTGACCTATATCTTGGGGGATCTTGGGAAGCTAAGGAAGTTGGGAATCTGGTGAATATGTCTTCTTTTCTATAGAATCATGATGGTCTGTTAGGACTATGGTGGCCTGCCCCTCATCCTCTTGCTAAAAACCTGGTTGAGAATTAATCTTATGCTTCTTCTTGTATATCAGAAATTCCTTAACTCCAATCTTTGTCATTGAAGGGGAATCATCCACCCTTGGCCTCTTGTCTCTTTTTTCTTGAGATACTAGAGTCTATGAGGTAGTCGTGGATATCACCTATTCTTCTACCTCCTGTAGTGTATTTTCCTCCCACTCACTTTGATTCATGAACTTTTCTATCTCTTGTTTAGGAGTGTGAGTGTAAGGAGTGGTTCTCTGCTCCACTCTTAGCTTAGAAATGATGCCAAAAGGGTCATATGAACAGGTGAAACTCAACTTGAAGTTCATCTGCTTAAGGAGAAAATATGCCTCTTTACCTGATGCCCTAATGTTGCAAATAAAGGGTCCAACTTGTGCCTTGATTTTGAACTGATACTTCTTTTTTGCTGCAAAAAAATGAAGATCATCCATATGAATCATTTTCCTTATGTGTTCCAATGAGAAAATCCTCATAGGAAAAAATTTTGGCAGCCTGTATGGTGGCAATTGACACCCATAAACTCTAATCTCGATATAATTTTGGTACAAGTACCAATCTCATGTCTTAGTCTACTCATTGAGATGCATAATTCTCTGTATCTCTAGTCCTATCTTAGGCTTTATATTATGGTTTAATAAACATGACACTTTATGTAAAAATTGATCAACATAATCAGAGAAGGTGTACTCAGTGGAATTTTTCCTCACCAAGGATGTCTAAAGGATTACTGACTGTGGATCACCCATCTAATTTCTGCAAAGGGAATGAAAAACTATCTAACTTATGATAAAGAAACAAATAAACCAACCTTGAAGCATACTTAAGATTTCCTTCAGTAGAAAACTTGAGGAATTGGTCATGAATTGATTCTGCAATGAAATCATTATAATTGAAAATAGGGGGTTTCTCACCAGTTGCAAAAACTGATAATAAACTAACAATGGCCTCATCAACCCACTGATCAATTTGATAGCCAAGTATGCATGAAATAATTGCAATTACTTGCTTGGTCATCTCAGGAAACATAGAGGATGAGTATGGGGGATTCTTCTTGGACAATTAGGCATCCTCAAGGAGAAAAATCTCAAATATCTTGTCTCTATGTGGGAAGGTTAGGTTTATGTAGAATTCCATGAGGGAATATACTAAAAGTGGTTGGAGAGAGTCAAAATTTGGCAATTGAAGCATTTGGGAGATGGATTCTGTAGTGATCATGAAGAGGATATCATTGTTTTGGGCCACAATTGCCCTTTGACATTGGATACACCTAAATTAACACAAGGAGACATATTTGGGGGAAGTGGTATGTCTGAGGAAAAATGAACTATGGTAGGAGAGAATCCCAGAGGATCAGTTCATCGCTCTGGTCTAAGAAATTATGTTTTATCCAGTTATGAAGCTCGAATAGGTTGAATTCACAACTATTTCAGCAATTTTGTAGTCTTAGTCTACCAGTGGTTGGAATCTAAGTTTATGGTTGGGGGCGACATAGGATTATCATTAGAGGCATTGTATTTTCCTTTAGGTGCCATGGAAGAAGAGGAAAGAACAGGAAATTTAGAACTACCCAGGAAAATAGGTGAAAACTGGTATGTGAATGTGAATTGATGACTAGGTGCTTGGTTACAGGTGGTTGGTTATGTTGACCAGTCGCAGAGATGCCATGGATCACTTCCTGGGCACTAGGGTAGAGTCTATATGGTTGAATGTGCACTGCAACTTTTGGTTTCCTATTATCATGAAACGGTGAAAAGAGGCAATTGAACGGGTTTCGATGGGGCTATATAGGAGAAAGGGAATTTGTCATTGTTAATTAACCACTACAATGGAGTGGGTATATTGTGGAGAGAGCGTATTGGAATTAATTTCTCAATGGTTTGTTGACGTGGTGGCGGGAGTGCCAGATGGCGACATCGTATTGGGGGAAAAGTAATGGTGGGAAGTTGTTTTGGCAAAAGGGGAGTGGGGTCTGCAGGTGTGAGGTGGCAGGCAGGCAGTGGAGGAATATGGAGTGACATAGGAATAAGGTGGGGACGGGAGGTCCACCTGGAGAGATGTAAGTGGCACGGGAGTGGGTAGAATCAACAATCAGCTCAAGTGAGAAGGCGGGATGGTAGTTTTCGAACGTGGGGGGGGGCGTGAAAAATTCTTAAAAGTCACCACATATTCGAGGATTACCACCTTTTCGGACCCCCCCTCGTAATTAAACATCGGAGGGGCTCACGGGAGCCGAATACAGTCTATGTCGTTGATTCGGGCGGGGTGGATAATGGTTGTTAACTCATGTGCCCACTTTATCATGTGGTGACAAAAAATGTCACATCAAAAACTTGATTCGTAAATTAGAATTGTGATTAACTTAACAATTGATATTAACATTAAATCTTAATCAACCCTATTTTAACATTGTAATTATTTGTTTTTTATTCCAACTAATTTAATTCAACCACGATTACATTGTGTGGCTGATTTATTCAATAACCTACACTAATTTTATTTAATCCATCTTAATCATGTTTAACTAGTGTGATTAAATAACTAATCTACTTCAATGTGGCATTTTGATTAGCAGCACATTATTCAAAATTTTCTAAGGTATCACTGATGCATTTTTCATTTTTTGAGTGGCATTTAGATTTTCTCACTTATTCTTTTTTGGGGTATTTTTCATTCTTTTTCTATTTTCTCATATTCTTTTTATTTTTTATTCTTTTCACACACACACACACACACACACACACACACACATATATATATCCCCTTTATTTATTTTTTCTTCATTTTCTTTTATTTTTTCTTTTTCTGTCTTTTGGAAATAACTTGTAGAATGAAATATTATTTACAACATCTCATATATAAAAACCAATACCAAACAATCAACTCATCCTAACATATATCACCCACAAAGTGGTGGGTAAGAGTAACCACTAATTTGCACATTTACATTTTTTTTAACACTGTTGAATATTGTTTATATTGCAAAAAAAGAAGGAGCAAGCTCCTAATACATTCGTCAAGGGAAAGGTTCAAGTGTAAGGCAAAAAGAGGGTGCACATTCCCAATATCTACACTTGACCCGAAAATTCTATGGGTTTCAAATACTACCTTGGCATACAGCCTTACATACTCTCCTAACAATAATATATATTTGCAATGCATTTAAAACACATTCACCAGAACTAATTAACTGGTTCTTCTTGTTGAGGATGATGTTTCTTGCTTTGTTTGGTAGAAGTTTCCTCTTGTTGGCTCTGATTGAGAGATTTGATGTAATCGACCACTTCCTCTAGGTGCTTGCATTTGCCTTTAAGCTCTTCTATTTCTATTGTCTGCCTGTAAATATCTCTTTATTTGTATGCATTCTCGATTTTCATTTTTTCCCTGAGGTCCTTCAAAGCTTGATTGAACCTCCCAATCATAAACCTATTAGCCCTGCAAGTCGGGCAACTTTCATTCTGTTCACCTCTTTCAATTGGATTGTAGGCCATTGTGATTCTTTGAGTAAATGTGAACTGTGTGTCTTTTTTGCTTCTTCGGTGATCACTCTTGATGGGATTCTTTCTCTCAGCTTCTCTGGATTGATTATGATTGATCAATTTGGTGTTGCCTATTGCTTGAGGAATATCCAACAACTTTCCTGAAGAACCAGAAATGCACTGAACTTGTTTTATGCCCAGAATGTGGATCAAGTCTTTGTCATGGGCTAACTGACCAAAAGTGTTGAAAGTAAGATGGGGCTAGAGGAACGAGTGGGTGGAAACTGCAAGATAAGTCTCTGCTTTTTCCCTGAGTACTGTGTGAATTGAGCGATGAGGTAATGTTGTTGGCAAAATGAAGAAATGGAAATGAGGAGGAGAGAAGAGATTGAGAATGCTAAGGTGTGGAAATTTACACAGAGAGCTAGAAGTATCTGGTAGATGGGAGTAAGGAAGAGGGGAGAGCTTAAGTTGATGGATAATGGGATTAGCAAGAGAAGTGTCTTTGGAACAGAATAGCTGAAGATAAGCAAAAAAGGAAAAAACTGACTGTAGTAAAGCTTTGATGCTATGAAGAGGCAGCGATCTAGATACTTCTGTATTCTTAATGAACAAAGCACCGATATTTAAGCTGATATTGAGAGTGTTGGACCTGTTGGTGCTCACTGAAGTGCTTGTACTTTTGCTACAAGAGATCATTCGAATACTATTTTTAAACCTATTGTTTTCCTGTAGCTTATCATTGAAAAGACAAATGCTGACTCTACTTAGAGAATCAGGATGTATGTGAACCTTGACTTTTGTGTAATGGAGTTTTTTGTATTTTGGATGGATCTTAGACTCAAAGTCCTGAAGATAGCGAATGAGTGCCTCTGAGATCATGTCTTCTTTTGAATTTGGAGTTGTACTATTTCTGATTGGAATATTTTGGTCACGATTTCCCCCATAATGATCATGCCTTTTTCCATTATTCTTTTCTCTTTTCTCTAGAAATCACGGGATGGGGAAACAAAAATTTCATTGTTTTCCTTAACGGTTCCAATTGATTTTTCAGTAGCCTTGTTAGCCAAGATGTATGCGTCTTGATTTTGGTTTCTCAAAACATGTTTGAAAGTGATATTTCCCAATCCTTTTATGTTCGATCTGATCCTCTGGTATATTATGTTGCTGTGTTGCTAGAATTTTTGTCCTTTTTCATTGCTTCTATGATGATTGCAGAATCACCTATTATTATAGGATCCTTGATTGCATAATTTTTTAAAATCCTTGTGCTTAAAAGTAAGTTGTATGCTTCGGGTTTGTTGTTTATAGAATTTCCTAGGCCCCATTCATAAGATACAATCGTTTTCCCATCCAGATCACTGATTACACCTCCTGGCCCTAATTTTCCTATGCTTTTTTTTTAGGCCCCATCGAAAAAAAGATTGAAGTTTTTTGTCTTTTCCTCCATTCTTCGAATTCTTTTTCATTCATCCTTAATTTCTAGTTCTTTTTTGTGAGTGCTTTCTTTGTTCTTATAGTCCCCTTGTTTTCTGAGATTATTTTGCCGTACCAATCTCTTTCTTCTTTTTGGAGATTGTTTTGATCCACTGTTGTCATTCCTTTGGAGTTTAAACTTTCAGAAATTAAACTCCAAGTTTTTGAGAGGATTTTACCAACTCTTGTGATTTGATCTTTAAATATACTTTTGTTTCAAACTAACCAAATCTACCAACAGAAGACTGAGGGGAGACATTTCCAAATCTTGATTATTGTAGCCTTGTCCATCTTTGGTAGGGGTAGCTCTTCTCCCAAAATTTATAGAGATTTAGAAGCTGGGCTGTGAGGTTTATATTGGTTTCCAATGGGCTTGTGATTAGGTTCCAGCATTCTCTAGCAACCTTGCAATCCAAGAAAAGATGTTGAATTGGCTCTTCCTCTGTCATGCACATGACACATCTAGAAGGGCCTTGCATTCCTTTTTTTTTAAGTTGTTAAAGGTTAGAATTTTCCCTTTGAGGAGTATCCAAATAAATTCTTTGATTTTAGGAAGGCATTCAGTTTTCCAGATTACCTTCCATAGACTCCATTCCTGCTGATTTTGCTAATCTTGGAGGATCTTATATCTTATTTTTACTGTGTAGTCTCCTCCACTTGGATCCCACACGAAGTCGTAGTCTTCCTCATTGTTTATGGGTGTTTCCCTTGCAAGATGAAGTTTT
Organism: Pinus taeda; assembly: GCA_000404065.3. NCBI lineage: Eukaryota > Viridiplantae > Streptophyta > Pinopsida > Pinales > Pinaceae > Pinus > Pinus taeda. Next base: position 97,265 of record APFE031592244.1, on the reverse strand, counting down.
AGCTTCTCCCATGGTCCTTTTAAATTTGTTGGAATTAAAGGGATTGTCCATTCTAGCCAATTGTTGTGGTCCCAAGCTGAGATTGAGTGTAAAGAGTTTAAGCCTCTTTCAACCATCCAAGTTTGTAAGCCTAGCAGATGCCTTTGAAGTTTTAGGGGCTCTCTTCCCATTATTCTATCATCCCAAGTTGCTATTGATTTCCCATTCCCTAGTTTTTTTTAGATATGGTGTCGAATAAGAGAGATTATCTTCTTAACAAGTTTCCAAACTTGTGTGTATGGTTTAACATGAATGGATTCTGTTAATAGCTTTGTTCTAGGGTGATTCAAATATTTCATGGTAAGGATTTTTTCCCACCAGCTTTCCTTTCCACTTATCAATCTCCAAATTATTTTCATCCCTAAAGCAGCATTCATTAAGCCTAGTAAGCGAATTAAGAGGACTCCCTGTTCATAAGGAAGAGTGACTTGGTCCCATTTTACTAAGCTGAATTTTTTATTATTTTGCTTTCCTCCTTGCCATAAGAAGCTTCTTATGATAAGTTCCATTTGTTTATGCGCCCTTGCCAGAGCCATAATTATCGCATATTGATATATAGGGAGAGCTGAAAGAAGTGCCTTGATCATAATCACTCTGCCAGCCCAATTAAGCCACATCATTCACCACTTTTGAATGTCTTTCATTTTTTCCACTTGTTTTCTCCAGACTTCTGCTTTGACATTTTCCTTGGCTATTGGAAGCCCAAGGTAAGTAAAATGCATCCATCTTGCTTATATTGGGATTTCCAAAATTTGAGAGATGTTCTGCATGATTCTTGGGGGAGTATTCCAACCGTAGATTCTACATTTTGTATTGTTTAGCATCCCTCCGGAGGCCTGAAGGAAGTCGTCCATAACTTTTTTAATTTTCTTGCTATAATTCTTGACACCCCTCCGAGAAGGAGAGTGTCATCAGTAAAAAGGGAATGGTTTACATTTTTGGCTCCTTTTTCTATTTGAGTACCTGTCTTTTTTTCCCTTCTTTGAGTTTCCAACGCTGCAATTAGAGTTTCAACCATGATAATGTATAGAAAGGGAGATAAAAGAGAATCCTTGTCTAAGTCCTCTTGAGCTCTGGAAGAATTTACTAGGCCTACCATTTATTAGGGGGTCTATCCATGGGGTTGAGATGCATGCCTGTGTGAGCTTTATTATATCAGGTGAGAAACCAAACTTTTTTAGAACTGCTGCTAAATATTTGTGGCTTACACAATCAAAGGAATTTTCCATATCCAGCTTTACAATGATTCATTTCTCTTTCATTTGAATGATGATGTGGATGGCTTCCTGAATGATGATCACGTTGTCTATAATTTTCCGTTTGGGAACAAAACCTCCCTGATTTTCCAAAATGATTTCAGGAAGAACTTTCTTAATTCTATTTGCAAGGATTTTTGTGAGAATTTTGTAACAGGAGTTACAAGGAGAAATGGGTTTGAATCTGTTGAAAGTAGTTGGGTTGGCCTCTTTAGGAATAAGTACCAAATATGAAGCTTTTGTATTTCCTCCCTTTTTTTTTGAGAAAAAATCTTTCCATTCTCATGTAATATTTTTTAATGATATTCCAGTGTTGTTTATAGAAAGAAATTGTGAACCCATCGAGCCCCGAAGCCTTCTCCGAGTGAAGACTCCAAATTGCTTCCATCACTTATTCTTCAAAAATATCTTTATTTATTTCTGCATTTTTCTCCTCATTAATTTTTTTTGTATGTGCTGTAAAAATTCTTCATTGTCAGCTTGATGTTCATTTTCTATTAGTAGCTCTTTGAAGTGGTTGTGAGCTGCCAATTTTAAGTCTTCTACTCCTTTAATCTCTTGCCCATCCACTTGGATGTGATCTATCTGATTTCTAGCACATCTAATTTTCATTGAATTATGGAAAAAGGCAGTGTTTTTATCCCCTGAGTTCAGCCATAAACATCTGGACTTCACTCTGACCTCTTCTTCTTCCTTTCTATTTTTCCTATAGATTTCCCAAAATAATTCTTTTTCTTGTAGGTAGTCATGTTTATTTTCCTCTTTGTTTTCCTTTTCTTTCTACATGTTGTCTATTCTTTTTTGCAATTCTATTTTCTTTGCTTTGTTTCAAATATCCTTCTCTCTTGCCCATGTTTTTAATTTCAACCTCAAAATTTGTAACTTTGTTTCCCATACAAAGTGAGGGGATCCTATAATTCTTATTGACCATCCCTATAGGATTTGAGATCTGAAATCTTCATTACTGTCCTAGCTTGGATTATATCTAAAAGGGAGTGAGCCTTGGTTCTCCAAATTGCCCAAACTGATTACTACTAGCTTGTGATCTGAGGCAGATATGTGGATGATCTTGGATTTTAATGAAGAGAAATCAGCAACTATATTTTCTTGGACTAAAATTCTATCCAGCCTTTCCTTGATATTACTCTTACCTATTCTTTTGTTACTCCATGTGTATTTCCCATTACTTGGGGGAATATAGATTAACTGATGCTGCTCCATGATTTCTTCAAGAGCTTCTCTTGATGGATCTCCATGAAAAATCCCTCCAAATTTATCCTTTGAGTTTCTTATCAGATTTAGGTCCCCTCCAAGAATTATACTCTCGTTTTTTCTTTCTATTAGTTCTTCTTTTATTGACTTCCAACAGTGCTCTTTATCCTTGTAGTGATTTGGGGCATATACATTTATAATATTGTAGATTTCTTTTGTATTGATATTTTTTAAGTTTGTTTTGATCCATCGTTTGTTGTTTTTTTATTTGTTAGTTCCCATTTTCGTTTTTCCCATATTGTACATATTCCTCCTGATGCTCCTATTGCCTCTAGCATTGTTCCATCATAGTTTCTTATCTTTTGTATTAGTTTTCTATTTTCTTGACTCCTCGCTTTGATCTCCTGGATCATGAGAATGTTCGGCTCTTCTTTGGTTAATATGTCTCTAGCTGTGTTTTCTTTAAATGGAGTACCTAGGCCACAACAGTTCCAAGAGACCACTTTCATTATTTACTGATTTGATGATGAGCAGTGTCGTTCCCTCTTTGCTGATTTTTCTCTTTATTTCTTGAATTTTTCCCAATAAATGATTCCATTGGTTGCTGAGTTCCTAGGGCCATCTCTTTGGTCGTCGCCTCATCCCTTTTTTCCTTATTAGATTTTATGCCCGCCTTTTTTTGTTGTTCATTGGTTTGAGGATTTTCTTTAGCTTGATTTCTTGTTAAGATACGGTTCACTGAAGGAGGGGGAGGTGGGTAGTGGGGGATTGAAGGAGAGGGGGAAAGGGCTAAGAGGTTAATGGGTTGAGATGAGGCTCTGGGTGATGAAGGGTCTTCTCCCAAAGGCCTGAATGGATTCTAGGTTGTGAGGGGTGAAGGGATAATATTGGAGGGTGATTGGGTGGTGGCTTCAATAAGTTCCTGTGGCTATGGTACAGTAGGTGTAAGTTGCTTATTGGAGGGTTTTTTCATTTAACTTGCTCCCATGTGTTTTCTTATTCTTCAACATTTTCATTTTCTTTTTTTTAAGACATCTATTTTCGAAATGGCCATACTTGTGACATACCTTACATTTGAATGGGATCTGCTCATAGTCCAGCTGCTGAATGTACGTCCATTGATCCAACTTTATCTTTATTGCTTCAGGTAGTCCCTTTCTGAGATCCACTTCCACACATATTAAGCGCATGCATGCATGTTATCCTTTGGTTTGCATCTATCTATAACTTGCCCACTGCATTTCCTATAGCTTTGACAGATTCATCTCCCCAACAATGTAATGGGAGATGGGGGAGTCTGACCCAGATGGGATCAGCACTTGGAATTTCCATCTCTGAATCGAAATCAAGGGTCCAGTGGGTTAGATATAGACCTCTGAAATCCATAAAATTTGGACCATTTCTGAAGATTAGATCTCTTTCTTCCTTAGTTTCAAAAAGGAAGGTGAAGTATCCCCTTCCACAAAACCTTATAACTATTTTCCCATTAATGGTTGTGCTCTAGTTTCTTTCAACTCATTTTTGCATAGGTTTGGGAAATGGCCATAAACCCATAAATTGTCCCCCAAGTCCACGACCCGCAAGAGATAAGGTTGTTCTGCGAGGAAGAGCTGGAGGAAGAGAAATCTCTAGAATATCCTCAAGTTTCTTTATAAACTTATTGATTATTGGTATGTTCCTTGGAGCTCCTGTCGATGCAATAAGAGAGGTGAACTCTTCTTCATTTTCTTAATTTGGTGTGTGCCTAGTTGGTTGAGGATCACCCTCCTCTGAGGGATCCATGCTAAGTGAGAGCCCAGCAATGGGAGGCTGCTGAGGAAGGATTACGTGTGAGGGAGCCCGCCAGGTCAAAAACGTGTGTGCAACAGCTCCTCCAGTGCGCTTTGTTTCTGTTTCAAATAAGTTATCAATGCATAATCTTCAAACTTGAGATGTTACATCCTTGAACATTTAAATTTTTACTAAAGTGAATCAAAGTTATAAAATGAAAAGTGATTGGAAAAAGTTATCAACTATTTTACTTTTAGACAATTCCAATATACAAACAATTAAAGTTTAATCATTGCAATTTATTATCATTTAACAGTTTTAAACATCAAAATTAATTATAAACTAGCGATTGCCTCTAAAGGTACAAAGATACACCGAAGGAATTGAATATGCCTATTATGTTACTGCAAAAAATTGTAGCAAAGAAAATATAACAACCTAAAGGGTGGAGGGGGCTTGCAATAGTCTCACACTTGTGTCGATGTCTGTCTAGCAAATGTTGCTCAAACCACCTGGCTAAATAATTTTTTTGCAATCATACCACTATGTCAAACTCTTATATACAAATTATATCCAAGCTATAACATGCAAAGTAATGAGGAGAAACATTACCATAGGTCCTTGCGGGCACTGGCGCACAAAAAATGTAATTACACAGAGGAAATGACTAAATTCAGTGTGTGTTGATAACGAAATTAAATAAAAAGCATCTTTCACTGGAGTGACCTTTAGATTTCAAGATATTCCACAATCAACATAAAGAAGGGGGTTTGTTTCAGAATTTTGGCTATCTCCTTTTAAAAATTTAAATTAGTTTGGAGTCATTTTCATGGAGCCATTAATTCCAGTTTTAAATTCAAATTTAAATTTTGTCTAGCAAAAATATGTTGGAATTGCAAATTTATGTGGTGTAGCTTATACAATCCAAGTGTCCAAGTAAACTTTCAAGGCATGTATCCACTTATGCATTCAAAAATACAGTTTAAAAAATGAAAAGTTACACATGCTATATGCATATATAGAACCAATTTAGATCCATTTTGAAGAGGATTAAATCTCTCGAGGTGCATGCATTTTTTTCAAGTTTTGCACTCTAAAAGATAGCCTATTATGTCCCATAGGCTATCTTTAGCCTTGCAGATGTTAAAATTTTCTTTCTTTCTTTCTCATCTTTCCAGAAGTAATTACAGTTGCCTTTGCACAGCTCGCAAGGGTCCCACAATAACGAGTGACCATGTAAGTTAATCATAGTTAAGAAGTCTTTATGTTAAGGATGGTCATTCTTAAACAAAAAAATACCTAATAACCTTAAACACGATTTAAGGTGGGACTTTATCATAGTTAATTAAAGCAATTTTGTGTGGGGGTTATCTTAAGAATCCCTAGAGCGGAAATTTCTATACAAACTTGACCAAAAATTTAGATATTTTATGTTATATAAAAAAATTGGTTAGGCTATGATCTAACTGTAAAGTGGTTGAAAAAAAATCAAAATTAAGTCAATTTAATTATTCAATTAAACATTTTATATCATTCTACCTAAAAAAATCTCTTAAACACCTAAAGGAAATCTTTTAAAATACATAATTTAATGTAAATCATATCATATTTATTAATATGCTAGCATCAAGAATAGTGTAAAATGACATGCCTAAAATGGCTTATTTAAATCAAATTTAGTTTACCCCACTACATCACAGGTATCATGGATTTTTAACATGAAGCTCCATAACCACATCCTAAAAATGAATATATTCAGTTTTTATTTATGATATATAAATAAATATTCGACTTCACATTACTCGTATCAGAATCAACTTATGTAAAACCCTTATACCTTTCCTAGTTCCAAGATGAAGATAATTCATTATATTTTAATAAAATTAAAACTCTTTTCTTGTAAAAGTTTTTATGACTTCGGTAATTGATCTGTTGCATGAGTCTACTTATTTATATTTTATTTTCAATGTCATATTATAGTGATAGTATATTTATTTCATATTTCTTAGTAATTTAAATATGTAATATAATTGTAGTAAGTAAGATTATCACATTTTTATTAATATAAAGATTTAAATGTGATTTTTTTTAAAATAATGCTAATTAAAAGTGAAT
>APFE031592244.1:75235-90610 GCA_000404065.3 Pinus taeda | reverse complement strand
ACAACCGTTAAGAGTATGTGTTTCTTTGGTAAAATGTTATAAGTTCAAATTCAAAGAAGATTACTAGCATTTGCACCAGATGTTGCAAAGGAAACACCGTAATGCATAAATTGAGGAACAATGGGAACATGGGAATGAAAAAATTTAAATAAGATGCAGAGATGTAGCAGAAATGAAAATCTAAAGTTGTATAAATAGAAGTTGATTTAGGGTGCGTTAGACTATATTTTTTATTAATTATTGAATTAATATTGCATATAAATTTCATAAAATTCAACCAACTTATAATTCAAGGTTCTCATCTCTAAGTTTTACTTTGTGTCATTAACATGGTGATGTCGAGTCTCAACCACTCAACCACTGGAAATGGAAAATGTTATGATCATTACCATAGCAAACCCAATGACTCTACACACAAGAATTTATTCTTTATTGGATGAGCATATTTCTTACCCATATCCACAAAAAAAATGCAAGGTGGAAAGCATTATATAAAACAAAATCTCTGTGATTATAACTTGTAACACTATTCCAACCATAAAACTATTTGCACATTTTGGAAGATCAAATGGAAATAAGTCTTGAAGAATTCGATCAGAAAATGTCCAAGATCATTGGCTCACATGATTAATGGTACCCTGTCCTATGAATCTAATATTTTTATGCACTTACAATTAAGGGAGAAAACAAGATCCAAAAAATGTATACCATAGGGACCAATAAAGAGTCTATTTGATAATTCTTGCTAGGCTCAGCAAAAACAACATTACTCCTCCTTAAATCCTTCATAGTCAATACAAATGTTGTATAACACAAGGTTCATGTTGTTGTCAATCAAGCAATGATCAAGAATGCCACTAGATTACTTCAATGCCATATAGTGATTAATGCACCAAACATAGGTACATAGGTGTAACCGCTGTAACAACTTATACAGCGTATATCATTTTACTGATGTTGTCATGTCAAAATCGATGTGATACAATTAAGTCACCTTTAAACAAAACTTATGGCAAGATGCAACATTTTACTCACTGTAATAAACTCCAAATTAATTTACAAGTTAAAACTTATGGCAAGATGCAACATTTTATTCACTGCAATAAACTCCAAATTAATTTACAAGTTAAAAGTCTGAAACAAGAATAGAAGCTTATAGCTAAATCATGTTAAGTTGCATTAAAATCTCATTACAATAGCTATATAGATTTTGGGAAACAAAACTTATGGCAAGAAGCAACATTTTACTCACTGTAATAAACTACAAATTAATTTACAAGTTAAAAGTAAACAAGAATAGACGTTGATAGCTAAATCATGTTAAATTGCATTAAAGAGAAATATAATAGTTCTAGTTCATTGCAAACCCATGAATCTAATATAAGTAAAACTGTGAAATTTAGCCTATTGGCTCATTTTTCTTGTCTTTTTAGTTTATATAGTCCAACAATTTTTAATTATTAATGATGTTAACACAAATGATGTAGGTTTGTCAAGATTATTGTGTAGCCCACAAAACCAAGAGAAAAATATTGATCATTCCTCGTAGAAAAATGTACTTTTTTATAATTCCTCGTAAATAAAAATAAAATTAATTATTTCAAGTGAAAAAAAACAAGATAGAAAATTGAGACATCCTTGGAACATGTTGACTTTAGTGGAGCCAAAAGGGTTACTGAAAACATTTCCCTCGCTTTCCTTTTATTTGTGCAGCTAGACCCCACCACGCCCTCGTCGAAAGTTCCCTTGTCATCTCCAAGGGGGTTTCTCTATGAGAGTGGCCGTCGTAATAAAGAGAAAATTGACTTTGCTTCGCTGGATTGTACCGTCCTTCATAGCCTATGAACTTACTGCTCCAATTAGGTATATATTTCAATTTTTTATGTACTTATTACTCTAAATTTATTTATTTATTTAAACTCTTAGAAAATAAAAATATATTTACAAAATGAATAATAATTTATTTTAATCCTTTTACATTTTTTTGGCTTTCCAATTCTCTAAAATCTTGGTTTTTGGCTTTCCAATCTTTCATTTTCCAATTTCACAGTGGTTTCTATTTTCCTGATTTTCATTTTTCCAATTTCACATTTGTTTCTATTTTGCTGATTTTCATTTTTAAATACATTTGTGGGAAACAAATATTAAGACCAACACAGTAAAATTTTAAAAGAAATAAGAAAATTATATTTCCCCTGAGCCAAAATAAACAACAAAGAGACATGTTCTATCATTATAGGTTAAACGATCAAATTGAACTACTCTATTTAAGCAAAAATCCTTCCGATCAGCAAGGCAGTCAAAATTATTTATTTAAGTGATTTACGAGGCGGAGTTGTTTCATGAATAAACTAGATTTAGAGCAATATTAACAAAGATGTAAATTCCCCATAGAGTTGAATTTAAGAAGATTTAAGAAGATATTACTTGAGGATTAAAGATAATAAGGTGGCTACGAATTTTGAAATTTCCAAGCTTTATTATTATTTTGTGACCTCCAGAATCCAGAAAAACAGTTTTTTTTAAATGTGATTGTTTCAAGAACAGCTGAAAATATAGCATTAGAACACAAACAGAAAACAAACTTCTTTTGAGTGATATGTTTTCATGCCAGAATTTTTGTAGCCAGCATGAGATATTCAGGACAGTCTGAATAAATGCAGATACAGGTACAACACATGTTAGGTGTTAAACGCGCTAAACACACAACACTCTATGAATCTGTCCGAACAGTTACCTGCCTATGTTACCTGTAACAAATCTATGTTACTTGCGCAGTTTTAGTTGAATTTAGTTTAATTGTGCAAAAAACAATTCATTAGGCATATAGATGTGTCTATTTCAATTTATTGATCAGGGTTTTGGGCATCAAGATTTCCTGGTAGCTGAATATTGTGAGATTTAACTCACGTATTTTTAAGCAAAAATATTTTAAAAAATCACATAGAAATCTTAAAATAAATGTTTTTCGAACCTTTATCAAAGTTTTTCATCATTATCAAATGTTTCTTTTTAATATTTATACATTACAAAATAAATGAATTTGACTCAGCCTTTTCTTCTTAGGTTACAAAATTAATATTTAAATATTTAATTTAACAACCATTTGTTAGTCCTATAGACACAGCGTGGCCTCGGGCCTGCCCAAAGTCGCCCAACTACGAATTACGTTACAATTTAGGTGGGAAAACTAACCGATTTTGATTCAATTGTTTCCCCATGGAATCGACCCACAACGTGGCCTCTCGCCTGCTCAACTACGAATTACGTTACAATTTAGGTGGGAAATTAACCGATTTTGATTCAATTGTTTCACCATGGAATTTTTTCTCGATATGCCCTCTAAAGAACCAATAGACTAACATATATTTTGAACCAACCGACTAACATAATTTATACTATTTTAAAATAGATTTGGTATAAGACTATCTCACAAGTGACACATTTTTGTCATTGAAGTACGGTCTCTTTTGCTCTGAAACAGAGCTCAATTAAGATTTTTCAAGGCACTGTATAACTAGCTTATTTAAGAACTTTCCAGACCAACCCTCCTAGCTTGCAAGCACAACAGGACACATATGTCAAATCTTGAGTTAAGATGAAGCTTATGTTAATTTCAACAATGGCCAATATAACGCATTGCAGATTTCAGTTTTGTGCATTGGCTGTAAGCTTTCAGGACCTCGACCCATTTTAATTGATTCATACGAAGAGTAGAGAATGAAGAAAAACAATAATAATTACTCTACAAGTTATTTCCGTACAGATTTGAGGAAACAAAACGGCAACATTTTACTCATTGTAATAAACTGCAAATTAATTTACAAGTTAAAAGTCTAAAACAAGATTGCAAGTTAAAAGTCTGAAACAAGAATATAAGCTTATAGCTAAATATGTTAAGTTGCATTAAAAAGAAAGAAAGTAGTTTTGAATCATTGCAGATTTATGAATCTACTCTTAAGTAAAACAAGCAGAAGTTACTTTCTCTTTTACATAATTTCATCATTAAACTGCGAGGAGTCGGAAATTATAGTTAGCTAAATTTTATATAGCTGGACCACATTTGAAAAGAGGGAAAAACAGTTGTACCCGAGTTTATGTATAATAATTACTCTACAAGTTACTTCTGTATAGATTTGAGGAAACAAAACTTATGGCAAGAGGCAACATTTTACTTAATGTAATAAACTGCAAATTAATTTACAAATTAAAAGTCTGAAACAAGAATAAAAGCTCATAGCTAAATATGTTAAGTTGCATTAAAAAGAAAGAGAGTAGTTCTGGATCATTGCAGATTTATGAATGTACTCTAAGAAAAACAAGCAGAAGTCATTTTCTCTTTTACATAATTTCATCATTAAACTGCGAGGAGTCAGAAATTACAGTTAGCTAAATTTTATATCGCTGGAAGCTTGGAACACATTTGAAAAAAGGGAAAAAAAAAAGCTCTAGTTGAGTTTATGTATAATAATTACTCTACAAGTTATTTCTATACAGATTTGAGGAAACAAAACTTATGGAAAGAGGTAACATTTTACTCACTGTAATAAACTACAAATTAATTTACAAGTTAAAAGCCTGAAACAAGAATAAAAGCTCATAGCTAAATATGTTAAGTTGCATTAAAAAAAAGAGAGTAGTTCTGGATCATTGCAGATTTATGAATTTACTCTAAGTAAAACAAGCAGAAGTCATTTTCTCTTTTACATAATTTCATCATTAAACTGCGAAGAGTCAGAAATTATACTTAGCTAAATTTTATATAGCTAGAACACATTTGAAAAGAGGGAAAAGAAATTGTAGCCGAGTTTATGTATAGCCAGTCGAAAAAAAAACAATGCGAAACTTCATAAATTCTAAAACCTGAGGAAGAGCGAACTGCATAATATAAACATCAGAAGGTCAAGAAATTAAGGAATCCCTTTCCCGCAGCTATTCTTCCCATCTGTAGCAGGATGATGCGAATTTTTACCGCATTGTGGGACTCTAATGAAAAGAAGAACAAAGGAAAAAAGAATTAGATGGAGAAAGACCATGGCCATTTCTTTCAAAGCCCTCAAGGCTGCAGTACCAGAAACTCGACATGCAAAGAAAAAGAACCCATAATGAGTAATTCAAAATAAAACCCTCTTCGAGTTTAGCAAACTCCAACAAGCCCAGAAGGGAAAACAATGCAAGTTTTTATCAAAATAGGTTCCAAAACTAACCTGGAGCAACACGGGTTGGCAATTTGGAAAGTTCTCCGCCTTCGCTGGAAAGGTCTCCCACTATGCAATCGCTCAACCTGCAAGCGGAAATTCCATTAGTGAGATTCCCTTTGTGAACCTTCTTTAAAGAATTTTGTAACCTAGCAGAGAAAAATCAATGCAATAAAAAACACCCAAATTCCGGCCAAGTGCCCGTACATTAAGCCAAATAACTAATCTCGAGTGCTTCCTTTATAATTTAGGTGACAACAAGAAAAAGGGGTTCATTCTTCCCCATGGCTTAGTACATGCAAATTAAAAGAAGACAATATAACCCTGTTCCACAGAAGCTTCTTGGATGGAACACATTTGAAAACTAGGAAATAAAAATGTAGCCAAGTTTATGTACAGCTAGGTGAAAAACAAAACAAGAAGTAATTGCCAACTTCATAAATTCTAAGACCTTAGGAAGATTAAGCTACATAAACATTATAAACAGTAGAAGGCTGAGAAATTAAGGAAGCCCTTTCCCGTAGTTGTTCTTCCCATTTGTGGCAGGACAGTGCAAAGTTTTAATGCACTCTGTGACTGTAATGAAAAGAAGAATAAAGGAAAAAAGACTCAAATGGAGGAAGGTCGTGGCCATTTCCTTCAAAGACCTCATGGCTGCAGTACTAGAAACTCAGCGCGCAAAGAAAAATAACCCATAATGATTAATGCATAAGAAAACCCTCTTCGAGTTTAGAAAACTCCAACAGGCCCAGAAGGGAAAACAAAGCAAGTTTTTTTCAAAATAGGTTCAAAAACCAACGTGGAGCTACACTGGTTGTCAATTTGTCAAGTTCTCCTCCTTCATTGGTAAGGTTTGTCGCTATGCAGTCACTCAGCCTGTAAGCGGAAATTCCATTGCTGAGATTCCCTTTGTGAATCTTCTTTGAAGAATTTTGCACATTGGTAGAGCAAAATCAATGCATTGAAAAATAGCCAAATTGCCCCTGAGCGCATGTTAAGCGTTGCAGAAGTTGCAAAGCATCGCGCATAAGAAAACAATATTGCATGAATGAAGGATTTGGATTTCCTTACCATGCATCCTCAAACTGAAGTTGAATGTCGAAAACCAACCTGGAGCGACACGGGTTGACAATTTGGCAAGTTCTCCTCCTTCGCTGAAAAGGTCTCCCGCTATGCAGTCGCTCAACCCGCAAGCAGAAATTCCATTGGTGAGATTCCCTGTGAACCTTCTTTGAAGAATTTTGCAACCTGGCAGAGAAAAATAAATGCAATGAAAAACACCCAAATTGCCCCCGAGTCCCTGTACATTAAGCCGAATAACTGATAAAAAACCCTCGAGAGGGGTTAGTCCTTCCATTATAATTTAGATAAAAAAAAAAAGGGGTTCATTCTTCCCCATGGCTTAGTACATCCGAATTAATAACCCTGAGCCATAAAAGGTTCGTGGCTAGAACACATTTGAAAACAGGGAAAAAAACTTGTAGCCAAGTTTATGTATAGTCAGGCAAAAAACAAAATGAGCAGTAACTGTGAAACTTTATAAATTCTAAAACCTCACGAAGAGCCAGCTGCATAAACAGTATAAATAGTAGAAGGTCAAGAAATTAAGAAAGCCCTTTCTCGTAGTTTTTCTTCCCATCTGTAGTAGGACGGTGCAAAGGTTTAACACAATGTGTGACTGTAATGAAAAGAAGAATAAAGGAAAAAAGACTCAGATGGAGGAAGGTCGTGGCCATTTCCTTCAAAGCCCTCAAGGCTGCAATACCAGAAACTCAGCATGCAAAGAAAAAGAACCCATAATGATTAATGCAGAAAAAAACTCTCTTCGAGTTTAGCAAACTCCAACAGGCCTAGAAGGGCAAACAAAGAAAGTTTTTTTCAAAATAGGTTCGGAAACCAACCTGGAGCTACACGGGTTGGAAATTTGGCAAGTTCTACTCCTTCGTTGGTAAGCTCTGCCGCTATGCAGTCGCTCAGCTTGCAAGCGGAAATTCCATTGGTGAAATTCCCTTTGTGAATCTTCTTTGAAAGATTTTGCAGCATCGCAGAGCAAAATTAATGCAATGAAAAACACCCAAATTTCCCTCGAGTGCCTGTTAAGCATTGCAGAAGTTGCAAAGCATTAGTGCATAAGGAAAAAATATTGCATGAATGAAGGATTTGGCTTTCCTTACCCTGCATCCTCAAATTGAAGTTGAATGTGGAAATCGCAATAGAGAATGACCGTTATAACATAACTATTAGGGTTTTTTTTTATTAACTATTAATCCAAGGGCCTTAATTTTCAATCATCTAACATCGGATCGAATCATCGAATGTTGCAAATCATTATACATTGGTAGTTGGGGGAGTCGTTTTCAAGGGGAACGCTTTACGGTGTAAAAATATATATACATTTATAAACTTTAAATGAAAAAAAAATCTCATATCAATTTAATATTTAATTTAGCCATAATCTTAACATTAAAATATCATTATTATTATTATTCTTTTTCCAAAATATTAAAAATAATAAACAACAAACTCAATTTTGATTTAGATATTTATGCCCTAATGCGTTTCCCTCTGAAATCAACTCCCTTCTCTGCACACCTGTCATTTTGTGCACCACAAGATTATATGTTAGACGATTGCAGAAGGTTCAGTTGTTCAATCAAGGTGGTTACCAATTCGTTGCAGAAACATGATGTTCTTTCATTCTTCTCGGTTGGGTTTGGGATGAAAAGACAGTTGTGATGCCTCACTCCAAATCTAAGGCCCATATTAGCGTGGCGCCATTCTTGTCTAGCCCAAACCCTACTTTCTCACTCTTTTATGGGGCAGTCTATCCCTGGTTCGTATTGGTTCTGTTTGTTTTCGGTTTTGGTCCTGGATCTGATCTTGTGTTAGTGGTTTCTTTCTCTCTCTTGTTCTGTCAAGTTTTCTTAAACTTCAGTCTGAGAAGATGGCTTCAGTAGATGTTGAGTTCTGATGCTTTGTTGGAGGTCTTGCATGGTCTACTGACAACAGAAGCTTGTAGGAGGCTTTCAGCTCCTATGGCGAAGCGGTGGAATCCAAGGTAAAGCCATTATTTGTGTATTAATCTCTCAAATTCTGATGGTCATGTCCATTTTGTCATAATTAGGGTTTATTATTTTTGGGGTTTTGAATTTGATAGGTTTTATTAAGGTTTGATTTTGGGGTTTTCAATTTTGCTCTTGATGAGTTGTATTGAAGCGGAAAATCTGGTTCTAATATGTTTGTAATTGCAATCTGAATATGCACTATACGGTTTTACTATCTCATGGTGGGTTTTTCCTAGGTTGCGAATTTGTAGTGTTTTTAAAAATGACCCGAATATGCAATTTCACGAAATAGTTTTGGTTTCTGATGTCACATATAGACACTTTATTTTTGGTTCAAGTATTCTTTAATGGTCCTCTGGATGGGGTGTTTTGATGGCAAGTCTTTGTAGCGTAGGGTTTGTTCTGTAACTCCCATTCTTGTCGTAAATTTTGTGTACCATTCTTGTCGTAAATTTTGTGTAATGGGTTTCTGCACACTGTTTCAATATAGATATTTATGTAACATTGGGCTTGTTCTGCTATTGGCTGAGCACTAATAAGTGCCTTCACATAGTATCGGCATGCCAATGCTCTCTATAACCTATAGGCCAATTAGTTTCCAAACGGTAGATAGATCGGATGGGTTTGTGCATACTATTTCAATATCGATACTTCTGTAACATTGGGCTGGTTCTACTATTTGTTGAGCACTATTAAGTGCCTTCACACAAAGCACTATATGATCGTCTCTAGACAAATTGAAATCAAAATATCAGATATTTCATGTTCAATTGTTGACACAACTAGTCATATTGGGGAAAACATGTCGTGCAATATGCAACTGTCTCAACAAACATGGAGTTAAACTCAAATATTACTGACATCTTGTGCTTTATATTATTGGTTGTGAATTTTTAAACAAAAATGAAATAGAAAAAAAAATTAAAGCAAATCCAACACTAACTATTGGCACATTGAGAAAATAGCATTGGCCTTGATATTAGGGGTTGTAAACAACTCAATATTTAGATATCGACAAATGCTTCAAATCCTTCTGTGTGCATCAGCCTCAAATTACAAGAAAAGTCAACTAGAATGTAAATGTTACAATGCCCTTTGTTGCAAAGGTAATGAGCTCATGGCAGGTGCTTAAATTTCGAAGGCCATTAAATTATTAACTGCCAAAAATAAATAATTGAGGATGCCAATACTAGATGACCAAGCTACCAGTTAACCTTACAGTAAATTTGGCACCTCAAGATATTACCAATGACCTTAATATAAGTGTCTACCATGTTTTCAATGTTCAGGACTAGAAACTCTCCGACTCTTGTTTTGCACATAAATCAGTGTATTATATGATAAATGTGCACAGTGTATTATATGATAAATGATGGAGCCTATCATAAAAGACAATTTTAATGAAAATAAAATTGTTACAATGCCCTTTGCTACAGATGTCATGCTCATGACAAGTAGCTTGAGCCATTTCCCTATATAAATGGCCGCCCAACCAAACCTAAAAACCTCTAAACATGGAGATATTTTTTAACTGCTTCAAGAATAGCCAAAACTATGTCAATAGTTCAAAGATTATTGGAGGCCATTAGAACAGCCGTCACCATTAATTCTTCAGAAGCCTACACCTATCATCAAGATTCCTAGCAGTTTCAAATCTTGATATCGGTTGGTTAGAACTGCCAGAAATGCATTGAATATATAACCTGATTTCAATAGGTAAAAGAACACCACAGCAGGACTTTCAAAATATCATACATTTTGATATAGCGTGGACATAATTTTCCATTATAACCAAAAGAAATAATATACAAATGAGGAATGTTGTTCTGATCTTATTTTTTTTTGCACAACAATAAAAATGAGTAGAAAAAAAAGTATGACAGTAGTTAACACTATCTTACAAAGTTTAGTCGGCTAATGTAAAAAAGTGTGATTTTTTCTTACCCGCTCATACTCCTGTTTTTTGAGAGCCTTCAATGCTTCATAGGCTTCTTTTCGAACAGAATCTGCATCATTCCATTCATCTTGCAATTGCTTCAAATCAGAGTTCAAGGCACCAAATTCTTTCTCAACGGCCTGCACATTCTTTTCTGCTTGAAAAGCCTGCTTTTTAAGGGAATCCAATTCCTGACCCAGAAGTTGCACAAAGATAGAAAACAAGTTATAGGGACTTTAAGAATTCAAGAAACCAAAGGTGATTAATCTTCAATGAATTACCTTACTACGTTCTTGAATTTTATCAATGTGATCAAATGCCTCTTGAAGCTCAGAATGAGATCCTGTAATTGCACATAGTTGATCCCGATTAAGCTTCATCACTTTCATCTCATGCAGCAACTATTTTTCTTCCTGTAAAGGTATGCTCTCGTGTTCAATTCTATATTTCATCTGGTATATCTATTTACAAAAATTAACAAGTTCATTATGAACAACCAATAAATTAGTAACACATATGATTTAAATGCAATCCTTGCAATATGAGTATACCTTTTCATCAAATTCTTCTACAGACGTTACATTCTTTACTCTGTTCAAGGTCAATTGTACTGGTTCCATCTCTTGTCATTTGGACCTAATTGCCTCACGAAATGCCCTCTCTTCTCGCCTTGCAGCTCTCAACCTCTCTATCATTTGTTCTTTGTTGGACTACACAAAAGCCCATATGAAATATAGCAGAGTAAGAAGAAGAAACAATTTTCAAAAGACTAAAGCAGATGTACTAGATGCTCAAAACAACAAAGAATATTTAATTAAAAGATTTGTGAAGATATATAAGCATGTTACCCGCTTCATCTGTATGGATGCTTTGATGAAGTCCCTAATTTGGGTTTTCTCATCCAAATGTAGCTATGCAAGTCGAATTTGAGTTCTAAGTTTGTTGTACAAGTGCCTTGATATTTTCACTAAGCGCGGGAGCTTCTTCTTAGTGACCTCTCCTTCAGGCTTTTGCTCATTCTTTGAAACATGAGTAAACAAACCATTTGAACCAACAAGAAAACCTGTAGATACCAAATTAGAGGCACTAACAGCAACACCCTCTTGCATGTCTGGTTGCACTGTGTGATTGTAGCCTCCAGAATTTTTATCTACCATGTCAGAAGACCCACCAATGTTAGACACATTGCAGTCACTTGACTCTGGATCAGATATTTCATCTTTCCCATGATGCACCTCGTCAACCTGTTGTCCATCCATGTCTTCAGTGAGAATACCATTATCCTCATTATCAAAACACCCTGATTCAAGCTCATTGTCATCATTTTCATGTTCAATGATTGACACACCTAGTCATATTGGGGAAAACATGTCATGCAATATGCAACTGTCTCAACAAACATGGAGTTAAACTCAAATATTAGTGACATCTTGTGCTTTATATTATTGGTTGTGAATTTTTAAACAAAAATGAAATAGAAAAAAAAATTAAAGCAAATCCAACACTAACTATTGGCACATTGAGAAAATAGCATTGGCCTTGATATTAGGGGCTGTCAACAACTCAATATTTAGATATCGACAAATGCTTCAAATCCTACTGTGTGCATTAGCCTCAAATTACAAGAAAAGTCAACTAGAATGTAAATGTTACAATTCCCTTTGCTGCAAAGGTAATGAGCTCATGGTAGGTGCTTAAATTTCAAAGGCCATTAAATTATTAACAGCCAAAAAGAAATAAATGAGGATGCCAATACTAGATGACCAAGCTACTTGTTAACCTTATAGTAAATTTGGCACCTCAATATATTACCAATGACCTTGATATAAGTGGCTACCATGTTTTCAATGTTCAGGACTAGAAACTCTCCAACTCTTATTTTGCACATAAATCAATGTATTATATGATAAATGTGTAGAGTGTATTATATGATCAAAGATGGAGCCTATCATAAAAGACAATTTGAATGAAAATAAAATTGTTGCAATGCCCTTTGCTACAGATGCCATGCTCATGACAGGTAGCTTGAGCCATTTCCCTATATAAATGACCGCCCAACCAAACCTAAAAACCTCTAAACATGGAGATATTTGTTAACTGCTTCAAGAATATCCAAAACTATGTCAACTGTTCAAAGATTATTGGAGGCCATTAGAACAGTCCTCACCATTAATTCTTCAGAAGCCTACACCTGTCATCAAGATTCCTAACAGTTTCAAATCTTGATATCGGTTGGTCAAAACTCGCAGAAATACATTGAATATATAACCTGATTTCAATAGGTAAAAGAAAACCACAACAAGACTTTCAAAATTCATACATTTCGATATAGCATGGACATAATTTTCCATTATAACCAAAAGAAAGAATATACAAATGAGGAATTTTGTTCTGATCTGATTTGTTTTTTGCACAACAATAAAAATGAGTAGAAAAAAAGTCTAACAGTGGTTAACACTATCTTACAAAGTTTAATCAGCTAATGTAAAAAAGTGTGATTTTCTTACCCGCTCATACTCCTGTTTTTTTAGAGCCTTCAATGCTTAATAGGCTTCTTACCGAACAGAATCTGCATCATTCCATTCATCTTGCAATTGCCTCAAATCAGATATTTCATGTTCAATTGTTAACACACCTAGTCATGTTGGGGAAAACATGTCATGCAATATGCAACTGTCTCAACAAACATGATATAGCGTGGACATAATTTTCCATTATAACCAAAAGAAAGAATATACAAATGAGGAATTTTGTTCTGATCTGATTTGTTTTTTGCACAACAATAAAAATGAGTAGAAAAAAAAAGTCTAACAATAGTTAACACTATCTTACAAATTTTAGTCAGCTAATGGAAAAAAGTGTGATTTTCTTACCTGCTCATACTCCTGTTTTTTAGAGCCTTCAATGCTTCATAAGCTTCTTGCCGAACAGAATCTGCATCATTCCATTCATCTTGCAATTGCCTCAAATCAGAGTTCAAGGCACCAAATTCTTTCTCAACGGCCTGCACATTCTTTTTTGCTTGAAAAGCCTGCTTTTTAAGGGAATCCAATTCCTGACCCAGAAGCTGCACAAAGATAGAAAACAAGTTATAGGGACTTTAAGAATTGAAGAAATCAAAGGTGATTAATCTTCAATGAATTACCTTACTACTTTTTTGAATTTTATCAATGTGATCAAATGCCTCTTGAAGCTCAGAATGAGATCCTGTAATTGCACATAGTTGATCCCGATTAAGCTTCATCACTTTCATCTCACGCAGCAATTGTTTTTCTTCCCGTAAAGGCGTGCTCTCGTGTTCAATTCTATATTGCATCTGGTATATCTATTTACAAAATTTAACAAGTTAATTATGAACAACTAATAAATTAGTAACACATATGATTTAAATGCAATCCTCGCGATATGAGTATACCTTTTCATCAAATTCTTCTATAGACGTTGCATTCTTTACTCTGTTCAAGGTCAACTGAACTGGTTCCATCTCTTGTCATTTGGACTTGATTGCCTCATGAAATGCCCTCTCTTCCTGCCTTGCAACTCTCAACCTCTCTATCATTTGTTCTTTGTTGGACTACACAAAAGCCCATATGAAATATAGCAGAGTAAGAAGAAAAAACAATTTTCAAAAGACTAAAGCAGATGTACTAGATGCTCAAAACAGCAAAAATATTCAATTAAAAGACTTGCGAAGATATATAAGCATGTTACCCACTTCATCTGTATGGTTGCTTTGATGAAGTCCCTGATTTGGGTTTTCTCATCCAAATGCAACTGCGCAAGTCGAATTTGAGTTCTAATTTTGTTGTCCAAGTGCCTTGGTATTTTCACTAAGCACGGGAGCTTCTTCTTAGTGATCTCTGCTTCAGGCTTTTGCTCATTCTCTGAAACAGGAGTAAACAGACCATTTGAACCAGCAAGAACACCTGTAGATACCAAATCAGAGGCACTAACAACAACACCCTCTTGCATGTCTAGTTGCACTGTGTGATTGTAGCCTCCATAATTTTTATCTACCACGTCAGAAGACCCACCAAAGTTAGACACATTGCAGTCACTTGACGCTGGATAAGATATTTCATCTTTCCCATGATGCACCTCGTCAACCTGTTGTCCATCCATGTCTTCAGTGAGAATACCATTATCCTCATTATCAAAACATCCTGATTCAAGCTCATTGTCATCATTTAAATGAAATCGAGGTTCCAGCTCACTGTCCCCATTTTGCAAACAGTCCATTTCAATCTCATCATTCTGCCCCTTGTTTGCAGGTTCAGATTGCTTCTCCTCATCTCTTATATGGCCACATGCATCGTCCTCATTTTCCAAGTTCTGGCATCTAGATTCACTATTCTGCTCTGGCTTGTTGTCCTCACTCACCACAGACTCTATTTCTTCAAGTTTACCATCTAACACTGGCAATTCCAGCTTATGTTGCTCCACTGAAATGCTCTCAAATTCAAACTCATGGTTTTTATTAATTAAACACTGGAACTCGGAATCACAAGCTAGATTCTGTCCATTTGAATTGATCTCTCGGGGCTCAGCAATCGGCTGTGATCCCTACTCCAGTTCGTTGTTCTCCACAAAATCTCCACTTGACAAACATTGCACATACTTCTCATCATTCCCAATCATTACCTCTGGTGGATTGATCTCTTGAACCTCTGCAACCAGAGGTGATCTCTGCCCCAATCATTGCATCCCATAAAATTCCTTTAAGCTCCATCTTCTCTATTAATGGAAAAGGGTGATTCAAGATTGTCCCCCACAAGATCCCTTTCAATACTTTCTTTCCTGTTAACCAAACTGAGGGATTCAAGCTTGTCCTCCACAATATCTATTTCAATACTTTTCCCCATTAACCAAACGGGGTGATTCAATCTTGTCCCCAGCAAAATCTCTTTCAATCCTTTCTTCCCCATTAACCAAACAGGTGTTAAGCGGATAAATCGTTCTTACGGACAAGATCGATCTCCCTAGTATCAATTGATATCTAGCAACAAGAAGGACAAGCAAATCTACTTTTCTCTAAACATATTTTGATTCATTAATAAAAACTAAGAGGTGTTTTATAGACCCTACCTCAAGTCCAACACTAGTTTGTGGCAGCCTTGCTCCAACAGCTTCAAAGAGTTTCCTTTTAATAACCTGTAAACACAAACAAGCACACATC
>APFE031592244.1:51069-73476 GCA_000404065.3 Pinus taeda | reverse complement strand
CACAACATGAAATCATAGATCAAGTTTTGAAGAAATATATTTGGCAAGGGCTACCTCAGGGATGGTCAAGATGGATGACAGATATTTTGCAAATGAACGGTTTATTTGAACTGACCTCTTGAACGCATAACAACACTGTAGATGGTTTGGTGACAATTGATCCAAAGTTAAGACCCAGAAACCGGCTGAAGACTTTCAATATGGTTTAATTAACTATTAGGCAAAGGATTTCCCAAACCAAGTGAACGAAAAATGTTGTGTTCAAGAGTGGTTAACTACTTTTCAAAAGATAAAGTATAACAATCAGGTTCATTTTTCTCTCTTTTCCCCCACCATTTCTGGCAAGTACCTCTTTATTTTTGACAAGCTTGAGGAGGATAACATTTGCTTGGTTATAAGCTCATCCTTCGGATGAGTCCAACTTAGTTTAAGATCCGAACCCTAAGAAGGAGTGGTCCGTTCCTGTTTGAAATTGAACAGGTCCTTTATTGTTAAATTTTAACGAGTCCAGTATAGGAGAAACTCAGTGTTTTTCAATTTTAGGGAGTCGGAAGAAAAACTTAAGAAAACTCCATGGTTGTCGTTTTTCGTAAATTTGTGTCTCCCAAGCCCGAAAAAGTATAAAATAATACTTGAGAGAACTGCTTGACCATTACGATCAAGGCGTACTTTTCATAATTAGTGTCTTCAATCTAAAAAAGTAAAAAAACGATCGAAAACATGTCGTTTTATTACCAATATCGAACTTGAAATGACAAAAGTCTGGCAATCTTTTCATGTTTATACAGTCAGAAAATAGTTGTAAGTGGACCATCTTTTTAATTCCATTTTAATGAGTCTAAAAAGAAAAACTCAACAATATTTTCATATTTTAAGCGTCAAAAAAGAGATTAAAGGGGACTCCTATATTTTTTGTTGAAAATGATCAATTCTCCCTGAAAACCCAATATTTTGCACAAAAACTGCAAACATTACTCATATCTGTTTAAAATTAATAAAAATGCATCAAAAATGACCATTTTAAAGTGAAAAATAAACAAATTAAAAATTCATTTATTCAAAAAATCTTATAAAAAGGGCTTTTGCAAATTCATTTTCACCGTTTGACTTTGGAGTAAAAGAAAGAGCTTTTGGTAAGAAAAATTCCTGTGAAGATTGTGGAAAATCTGACCACTGGAAGTGAGAACCGTTCTCTTCAGGTAATCCACATCGTCCTTGATTTTCATTTCATCCGTTTCATTTTCATTTTTAGGGCTTTAAAATTCATTTTTTAAAGAAAAATTTGGTTAAAAATCGCTCGCAGTGGTTGTGCAAGCATACCATGTGTACCCTGCGAACCCCAAATTTTTCGTACAAACAAAAGAGTCGGGGTCCCGCACCTGCCCTTAAGGACGAGTGCGAACCTACGCACTGTCCCTAGCCCGGTGGGTGCGGACCTCGCAAAAACCGTTTTGAAACCCTATATTTTCTCATCTACGCCCAAATGTTTTGAAATTACAGTATTCTAAACCGCCTATTTTGCAATGCAGATACATAAGATGCTTGTTTGGCGGGAAAGAGAACATGAAGATGTGGATCAAGCTGCATTACTACATCCACCTTCAATACAGGCTTTAAGAGCATGCGGATTATTGAAATTTTGGGTCATACCTGGCATGAGGGCACAGGTAGACTTTCTACAATGGCTGGTAGACAGGTGGAGCACGCAGGACCAGTGTTTCATCATTGGTGGCCACCGGCTAGAAATCAAGCCAGAGGATATTTATTTTCTGACTAGTTTGCCGAAGAGAGGCGAAGGATTATCTCTATTCGGGTCTAGGCCAGGTGGCCAGTCTGTCGCTACACTCCGACTAAAGTTTTGCAATGTCCAAACTGCAAACAAACGGATAGATGTTAAGACCATCACCTGTCCTGAACTTAAAGTGATCGCATTTACTATCACCAGACTGTGCAGGAGCGTAGCATTGCATCTAGCAACCGGTTCCCAAATGCGCATGGCAGTAGACTGCTTCTGAGGCACCATCTTCAACTGGTGCGATGCTGTGTTAGCCAATGTGAAAGGCCAATTGACTAGGGCAAAGAATGGACAACTAAAGAACTTTGGATATGGTTACTTAGTTTTGAGCTTGCCCTAGAGAGGGTACCCATGTTGGTTCCACAACAACTTACCGTTGAGGTTGGACTTCCCCGAGATCCTAGGATTATGCGCTGGGTTGCAGTCATGGCCCGTCATCCTGAGGAGGGCACTGAGGTTGTTCGATTCCCACCTGAGTATTTTCACTGGTTGGGAAACCAACTTTTTCTGATACATGATTTTCCATATGGTGGGATGGATTATCGTGGTGATCTAGACATGGCTCTTCCACCAGGAGAGCAATGGGATGATACAGGTAAAATTGTTTTCAACATTTTTCTAAATTATATACATATTTTTTTGTTTTTAAATCATCCAAAAACTGATAGTAAAAAGTTTTAAATGCAGATGTGGGTCCACGAAAACCAGCCGCTCTCCCACCCTATGAGAGAAGACAACCTGCTGCTGTGGCACCAGCCCCACAGGATCAATCAGTAGAGACCTTGGCTGAATTGGAGAGTCATCTAAAGCGCTTAATAGTAGATATTCCAGAGACTAGCATAGATGATATTCCTCTCAGGCTTCAGCGCTATGTGATTGGGGTCCCAAGACCTTTTAGGAGGTTCCTTTGTAGGGTAGCCCGAGCAGTGGTTTCTTATCGTGATCATCATCAGGGATAGGATGATCGCCTTTGTAGACTTCATATGACATTTATATCTTTTTTTGCTATCATTTTTGCCGATCATAAGGTGTTTTTCAACCTACGATCGAAGACAATGTATATTTTGACACACTTCTATGCTATGATATATCACTATTACTGGTTATCTTGTATAACATGTTTATGGAATGTTTTTAAATTTACTGTCTTGATTGTTGCAAATGTCTATTTAACATTTGAGAAGAAACTGCATCTACTAATGTGTTTAAATATCTTGGAATACGTTGATATTCAATGTAGTCAAATTCACGTTCCAAGAGACGAACTCTCAAAAATAATCTTAATAAAACTGGATTTCTAATGGCATAAACCCTGTTAAGCTGTAATACAACGAGTTCCGAATCTAACCTTACAATCAAACTCTGAATCCCAAATGAGATGGATTCAGATAATAACTCAATCACTGCACTATACTCTGTAATGTTATGCGTTGTTTGACCAAGGCTTACCCCATTCATAGATACTAACTCATCAGAGGGTGAATAGATAACCCAAGTTGCGAAAGAAATATTCTGTGTACTACGACAGACACCATCAGCAAAACCAATGTATGTTTGAGAAGATGCCAACATCTGCAATATCAAGAGTAAAACCAAGATAAGCAAGAATAATGACAAAACACTCTCTAAACTAGGCACACTTTCTAATCTAAAACACACCAACTAGAAAGAAATCTATTCTAACCAGAATCTCCACACCAAACTTTAAGCATATTATCTTTTCAGATAAAGCCCATTTATGGGTTTACCTAAAGAGACACCGTCAAAATATACTAATTCATAGGGCCCTTTGGCCAGCTTTCGCTTAACAACAAAAGGACCATGCCACATGGGTACAAATTTTCTAGCCCCTAGCTTATCGTTAGCTTGATCATATAATAAAACTAGGTCCCCTTCCGAAAAATTACGAGGTGTAACATTTCGATCAAACTGATCTTTTATCCTTTTTGCGTGAGCCTTGATTACTAAAGTAGCATCACGTCGATTCTCATCTAATTGAGCTAAGTACAACAAACGTTTTTCCTCTTCGTAAGTGGTTGAAAGTAATTCTATGGCTATTTGCAATGACAAAATTTCGCATTCAATGGGTAACACGGCTTCCAACCTGTAAACAAGCTGAAAATGAGTGAAACCTGTTGATGTTTTGACTGAGGTTCAGTACGCCCTGAGGTTCGGTACGCCCAAAGCGCTAAAAATAACATGCTATGCCAATTCAATCGATGAATACCAATGATTCGTGGGATCATGGTGACTAGAACTTTGTTTATTGCCTCAACCAGACCATTAGCCTGTGGGTAATATAGAGTAGAGCTATCATGATGCAGGCCAAGTTGATCTGCTAGCTCTGTCATCATGATGTTTCGGAAATGGCTCCCATGATTAGTGATAATCACTTGAGGAACACCGAACATAGTAATTATATGATTGAAAACGAAAATAGCAGCAGTTTTGCCGTCTGCCAAAAATGCAAGCATCGCCTCGGCCCACTTGGTAAAATAATCTACCACAAGGATAATATACACATGCCCCCCGGCAGAGTTAGGGTTACATGTAATAAAATCGATACCCCATTTTGTGAAAGGACCAACGACAATTATAGCGTGGAGAGGAGCAGGTGTAGCATGCATCTTTCGATTAAAAATTTGGCAATTGTGGCATTTCTGGACTGCATTTATATAATCTTTAAATAATGATGGGCAGAAATAACCAGCGCGCAATATCTTTTGGGCTATGGCATACCCAGACATATGACTGCCACACGCTCCAGAGTGACAGTCATTCAGAACATTTTCAGCCTCCTCATGAGTTAAACAACGACGGAAAACAGAATCTACTCCACGACGATAGAGTGTATCTCCAATAATTTTGTACTGTTGGGATTAGAAACGTATTTTCCTTCGTTGAGAACGTGAAATTTCAGGCCAAAAATATTGGGTTTGGAGATAGATGATTATATCCCCATACCATGGATCAAGAGTACTAATAAGAAACAAAGATTCATCCGCAAGGGATTCTTCTGCCACAGTTTTGGTATCAGTACGCGGGAAATCACACATTAATTGTGCGAAAACCAAAGACTTCTTTGACTTGGATTTTTCAAACGCCAGGTCAAATTTCTGCAGGATAACTATCCATTTGGAATACTTGCCCCCTAGCAATTGTTTAGTCAAAATATACGTCATAGGGTTACAGTCAGAAAGTACTGTGGTTTTGCAGAGTAGAATGTAGTGACGGAATCGCTGGATAGCTTGAACAACTGCCATAGCCAATTTCTCCACATGCAAATACTTAAGCTCAGTCGGATTCAAAGTTCGACTAAAATAGTAAATCACATGTTCAACATTGAATTCATCTTCCTGAACTAAAACCGTTCCAATGGTGGAATGAGAAGCGGCGAGGTACAAAAAGTAATCCTAGTTGTAGTTGGGAGGATGCAATAACGGTGCATGGTTCAACACATGTTTAAGTGCATCAAAATATTTTTGAGTTATCTCATCCCAAAAGAATGGAGTGTTCTGTCTTAACAACTTGGTAAAACCTTTTGTTATCTTGGTGTAGTTAGGAATGAATCGACGTAAAAAAATTGTTTTCCCTTGCAAACTTTGGAGTTGGTAAAGAGTCGAAGGCGGAGGTAATTTAACAATGGCTTCAATCGAGGGATCGACACGAATGTCGGCTTTTGAAACAACAAATCCCAGTAAGTGACCTGTTTCTATACAGAAAACACATTTGTGTGGATTCAACCTAATTCGATAATTCCTACATCTCATAAAAATGGCTCGTAAATGAGTGAGATGATCAGCTCTACGTAATGAATGAGCAAGTAAAGTCATCGAGATAAGGCTGCACAATGTTCTTGATGTCGTGAAATGCGTAAGACATAGCCCTTTGAAAAGTTGCTCTGACGTTCTTCAACCCAAAAGGTAATTTGAAATAAGCAAAGGTCCCCCATGGACAAATGAAAGTCGTTTTTGGTTGATTAGTAGAGAGTACGTTAATTTGATTATAACCAGAAAATCCATCCATAAAGGAGAACATTTCACTGCCGGCACAATCATCAATTATTTGATCGACATAGGGAGTTGGATAATTTTCCTTTGAACAGGCACGATTAGTATCCCTATAATCAATACATATTCTTATCGTTCCTTGCTTTTTATTAACAGGAACAATATTTGATACCCAATCCTTTAAAGGAATCGGATATATGAAACCTGCTCGAAGTAATTTCTCAACTTCAGCTTTATAGCAACAACTTTTCTTGGGTGTATCTGATGCAAACGTTGCCGGACGGATTTAGTATCCGGGTAAGTTTTGATTTCATGGACAACAATTGATGGATCGATTCCTGGCATTTCTTCGTATGACCAGGGAAATACGTCGTGGAATTCTTGAAATAGGGCTTTATAAATTTGGATTTCCTCGTCGGTACAAGAAGCACCTATATGAATGTTTTCAATAATTCCAGGTTTCACCCGAAATGTCAATAGGAATGGTTCGAGAAATGTTTCCCAAATTCAACTCAGAATCAGGATGTTTCAATGGATTTTGTGGTTCCTTGACATAATCAATGGTAAAAATAGATGATAAATCATTTTCAAAATGATCAAACTCAGGTAAAAACGAAGATCAATGATGAAGATCTTCCCATGGTAAATCATCAACAGATAAAATCTCACGAATCTGCTCATCAGTATGAATAGGTTCAGAAAAGGTTGTTGAATCTGAGGTTGAGATTGACAGTGACTCCCCATGGACCACATTCATTGGATCAATTTCGGTTGAACGAGAGTCAGAAAACGACTGTACCGCCTGATATGCAACTTCAAATGGACTCAAGAGCGTGGCATCACCAAATGAGTCCACCTCAGAATCGGAAGGAACGATCCAAGGATCTTCAAGAACAATAGTGTCCGATGAAATCATATGAATGGTTGCAAAAGGAGGCAATACGTTCGGAGGAGGAAAGGAAAAAGTTACTAGCAAACCAGAATATTTGACTAATCCCACCCCAACATCCTTATAAGGGATAGTTGTTTTACTGACATGTTGAATACTCTCAGAAGAGGCTGGGTTGGATGAAAAGTAAGTCAACTTATCTATTGTAACGATCTTTCCATTATGAGGGAAATTAATGAGCCGAAAGACTGATGAAACAACAACAGTCATCACGTAAGACCAACTGCGACCCAAAAGAAGGTTGTAATCTAGAGGGGCATCAACCACCTCCACATCTAGATTAACAGTTTTGCCTTCTACCCCTATAGGTAAATTCTGCAGAATGCCATAAGGATGAAACCCTCGGCCGTCAAAAGCCTTCAAAATCGTCGAGGATTGGTTAAGTGTCGGAGAACCAAGTGATTTCTAACACGAAATCAACATAATACACGTTGAAGCTCCCTCATCAATCACAGTCCGAAAGAAAGGCCTGTTTTTGACTAACACTGGGATCTGGAAATCCATTTGATGAGGTAAGCAAGGTGTACTATTTTCTAAATCGAAGATTATAAGGTTGGAATCCTGAACATCAACAGATCCTATAACAGACAAAAGAAATTTACGTTGTGCTGGACATAATTGCAGCACCTCCAAAGCCGACAATGTTGAAGGGGATATAGCTAAATCTTCAACAATGTTATAGTTCTGAGCAGCTCTCACATCTGGATTGAAAGTTGACTTCCGAAGTATACCTTTAGCAGGCGGTTTTATTACTAAGTCTGAATTAGGTTTCTCGATCTATAGTAGATCGGAACTAGGATGAGTTGAAGTTGATGGGTTTGAACTAGAAGATTCTGGTTCCTTACCACCAACAAGATTCTTACTTCCATAATCTTGTGATTGCGTCGCAATCCTGACATGGGACATCATCATAATTGGTTCTTCTGAGGCATTTGAGGAAGAACCTATCATCTTACTATCTTGAGTGGGAAAAGGATCCTTCAAGACAGCAGGCGTTTAAGAACCTTTGATGATTTTCGAAACCTCAGCTCGATGTGGACAATCTCTTGTAAAGTGCTCCTCATCACAAATGAGACAAGGATAGCGAGGTTTATGTTTCTTGTGAGTAGATTCAGGTTTATTTGTTTTCTCTTTTGTGTTTTGTTTATTTTTCTTCTTCCCTTTATTTTTACCGCCAGACTTTGATTTGGTTGTAGAAAATTCTACGACATGAATATCGGCAGGAATTTCAACAGAAGCTTCTCCTGTCGGGGAATATGGTAAATTTATAATAGGAGAAGAATTCTTTGCAGATTTCTTCTTACTCTTGGTGCTAACTGAACTAATCATACCATAAGTGTCATGAGACCCTGAAGGAGCTGCCGTTATTTGATTTTGTTTGGGAAGATCAGGGATCTTTTCGTGTAAAGTACCCAATTGCATATAAACGAGGTCAAGGTACTGAGCTTGAGCAATTACTTGCTCTTCAGTAATGACTCCTGCCTTAGCTACATCCTCAATGATTTTAGGTAATAAGCATTTGACAAACCATTCTACCAGAATTTGATCCGGGATAAAAACTTTCACTACATGTCGTTGATGTCGCCATTCATGAATATGGTCTGAAATATATGTAGACGTTGACTGTTTTAATGAAGTTAATAATTCTTTACCATTGTCATATCTGATAGGCAATTGAAAATGAGTTAAGAATGAAGTAGCTAACTGACTAAAATTATAAAAAGAGCTTCCTGGCAACTCAATGTACCATTTGGCTGTGAGACCAATTAGAGTGTGTTGAAAAAGTCGTAAGCAATTTGAATCATCTATAATGGAATTTGATGCACACCAGAGGTGATAAGTCATCACATGATTCGACAGATCCTCTCTTGGCGTACCCTCAAACTTTGGGATATTACTGGGCAACTTATTAGGCATTGGCGGCCAATACGAAAGATAATAAATTGGATCGTTCATAAGGCGTGACAAGTCAGGTAAATCCAAAGTTGCAATAAATGGTAACTGACGTTTAGGGTCTTGAAAAGCTTGGGTCACGAGACCAGCTCCAGGAGGAGGATATCCAGGATAACATGGAATTGGATTTGCATTAGGAATATTATATCCTCTCGGAAAACTAGGATTAACTGGACCGAAATGGGGTTGTTGAGGTTGTTGATATGTATACCCAGGGTATGGTTGATACTAATAAACTAGGTTTTGCATAGTAGGACCGTATTGATATTGTCCCTGGTACAGTTGATAAGTGAATTGTGATTGACTTGTGACAACCGTACTTGAACCAGGTTGTCCTACAGGCATCTGAACTGAAGTATGAATTGTAGGTCTAGACTGTGGTAAAGAGGTCTGAGGAGTTGATACAGGAACAATAGAAACCAGAGCTGTTGATACTCCAGAAGTAGGTGGGGTAGATTGAAAAAAAGTTGTAGTAGTTGTAGCAGTTGTTTCAGGCGGAGTTTGAGGTGAACTAGGCCCAGGCTGATGAACTACACCAGGTGCAGAAGTTTGAATAGTAGGCTGGACAAGTTGCTGGGTTGGACCAGAAACCATAGGTTGTCCAGGTTGAGATGACAACTGCACATTGGGTTGCAAAATCTGTTGATTTTGAGATGGACCCCACACCATATTCATTCTGGGGTAAGGACCCATAACAGGTTGAGCATATGGAGGACCATAACCAGGTTGAGTGTAGGACTGATAATTGAAAGGTACATTTCTAGCTCCTTGAACAAATGATTGACCAGAAGGTGGTTGGAAACCTTGAGTTGGGTACTGACCTGGAGGTTGATAACCTTGAGGCATGTACTGAAACTGGGGTTGACCTTGAGGTATATATTGATACTGGGGTTGACCTTGAGGCATATACTGAGTCTGGGGTTGACCTTGAGGCATATACTGAGTTCGGGGTTGACCTTGAGGCATGTACTATCCCGAAGGTATGTACTGTCCTTGAGGTTGCCCCCTAAGCGGTATTTGACTACCTTGAGGTTGCCCCCCAGGCGGTAATTGACTACCTTGAGGTTGCCCTCCAGGCGAAATCTGACTACCTTGAGGCTGCCCCCGATGCGATATCTGACTACCTTGAGGTTGCGGATTTGGAATAGCACCAGACATCATAAGAATCTCTTCTACACTCAACCGTGGAGTTCTGGTATTACCAGTTGACATCCCATGTTCAATGGGTTGAGGAGATGCTCTTGAAAAAGTACCAGAAAGTGACTGATACCCAGAAGGAACAGAAGGACCGCCATGTAAAAATGATTCCGGAGTTTGGGATAACATGGATAACTATTTTGGCATATTCAAAGGAGGATAATAACCGCTAGGCATAGGATGAAAAGGAATACGAGGTGGTGAAGAAGCAAGACCCGGATTTTCTAAAAGGTCCTTCAATGATACATACCAAGCATCACTTCTAAAAGGACTGTAGAAGATTGATTCACGCTCCCTAAGTTCTAAGGCTGGTTGATTTTCAGGGAGAGTTATATCTTCATCCAGACTAACCAGTTCTTCAATAGAAATGAGTCCAGAAGGAAGATTTTGGGTAATAACACTTCCTACCTTGGGTGAACCAGGACCACTAGAAGCTGGAGAAGCAAATCCTAAGGATGGAGTAGCAGCAGGTTCAGTTTCAGGTTCAAAAATTTCAGGTTCCTCAACTAATTCACTAGTAGAAGAAACGCTACTGGTAACTTTGGAAAATGAAATTGGTTCAGAAATATACTCTATTGCTAGGACTTGATAATCAGGGTGAATAATTAAAGATGATTCTCCGGCCTCTGGTGACCCACTCTACTTTCACTAGGAGTGAAAAGAGCTCTTAGCCCTTCAAGCTGACTTAGTGTATATTTGGGAGGCTGCCCCCGAAGTCTACGGGATTGTCTCGGTAATTCAGCCACGATTAAATATTTAATCACTTCACACGCAAGCAAAGAAAAATCTCAATAAAACCACCTAAACTCTCTAAAGAACCAAACAAATGAATCACATGCCTAACAATATAAGAGGTCAAACCACACACAAATAGTAACTTTCCGTACCGAAAACACTAGTTGGTGATGAAATCCAACGTCGCAGAATTCAATACAGAAATGGTGGTTGGAACAATTACCTCAACAACCTGCTTAATGAAACGGACTGGCACAAGTTTCTTCACAAAACCGTCTCGAGTGAAGAGAACCCCCCAGAGAGTCCAAGTGAGTCTAGTCGACGTCTACTCCAGGTACAGTGAGACCCATCCTTCACCGTCACCTTACGAAAGAATCTTAATATTATGGTCACTATGGTTACCAAGAATAAAAAATACAACTGGGGGAACAGTCTACGATCCGATCTATGAGCAAGGGCAGAGTAGCAAAGCTCAATCCCCTTGAAGGCTTCTCGACATGATTAATCTGAGATTTACCAACAGGTGACCCCAGGCTCCTCGACAATGGTTAATATGAGGTTTGCCGTTTTTAATACGCGCAAATCTGCTATCTTTCCCAATGAGACAGACTTGATTGTCTCAAAGGTTCGGAAATGATCTCATGATTGACTCCTTTAAGAGGAGCTTCCCAGATTATATCAATTACAATTGGATATATTTCCTACCACAAGATACAGCTACTTGTTTGTTTTGACTATCTTGGAGAGTTAATTACTGCCTACTCCAAGATATAGCCTAAGCTATGTTGGTGATAAGAGCCCTAGAAACAAAAAGATTGCTAGGTGAATTTTAATTAAGCGTTATTTTTATTGGTTGTTTCTTAAGTCAAAAGGTATGGAGATGAAACTTTGATGGTGTGAAGACTCGACTCCAAAAATACTAAAAATGCACCTAAGATGATAAACAATTATTTTTCCTTTCAATGAATTTCTAGCTAAAGAAAGAGTTGAGAATGCAATTCCTTGAAAAACAAATCTTTCCTTCAACATATAACTGAAAAGAAAAACTTTTTGTCTTTTTCAATACACTCAAAACGAAGCTACTAATTATGCTCACAAAAAAGAATCCCTTTTATTTTCAACACTCAAAACTACAGAAAACAATTCTTTCAAAAGAGAATCTAAAATTTCTAGAAAACACACTCAAAACTATGAAAAAACTAATCTTGAGATCTAGCTTCTAAATATCTAATTGAAATATAACTTTCAAATGTTTTTGAGGATGTTTAACTTAGTTATTCAGTAAACTAAGGATTAATTCATTCAGAATAACAAATCAATCAAAAACACCCACTATGTTTTCTTTTATAAAAATGAAATTCACAACTTATGACCAAGTTCGTTCAAAGATTTGCAAAGAGAAACGAAATCTATTTCTCACCAAGTGAAGATCTCAAAAACCAGCCAGACTTATCGAGAAGACAAAAGATACCAGGGTGATCTAAGGTTTCTTAGGCTTCTAAGCTTTAACTCACTACAAAGACCGAGTGAAGACCAATCCAAGCATGCAAAACTTCTAGAAATTCGTCTAAAACACAACACCAATGGAACTTACTCTCGAGAGACTTTTGATAGGATATATTCAGTTCTGGGAAGAGGATAAAAGTAATAAAAATAACCTAAACCTAACTGGACAAAAATATTTTAGGTTTTTGGAAATATTTTGATAGGGTTCGGAAGCCTCCAGTAAAACCAGGTGCAGTACCGCTTTGTGCAGTAAAGTAATAGTGCGGGGAGGTCCGCACTGTAATACAAACAGAATGTGTGGTCCTCGTAAAAATTTCCAAAAAACAAAAAACCAATCCAGGACCTAGTAACTACCCAATCCCACACACATCAAGCAAAACCAGAAACACAAAATCAAGTTTCTCAAATCAAAGATAAAGGAAAATTAAACAATCAAATCCAGTCCCCAGTGGAGTCGCCAATTTGTTGGCCGAATAAATTGTTCTTGCAGACTAGATCGATCTCCCTAGTATCAACTGATATCTAGCAACAAGCAGGACAAGCAAATCTATCTTTCTCTAAACATATTATGATTCATTAATAAAAACTAAGAGGTGTTTTAGACCCTACCTTAAGTCCAACGCTAGTTTGTGGCAGCCATGCTCCAATAGCTTCAAAAGAGTTTCCTTTCAAGAACCTGCAATCACAAACAAGCACACATCAAAGAACACCTGCATAGATAATATAATAAATCATGTTCATCATAGTGATCAAGGAGTCCATGAAATAAACCATAAAACACAGTTTATTGAAAAAAATAAACTTGATTGTATTAAATTTGAAATAGAAGAACTTTACAACCTTGGTGCCTTGATGTTGTACAAGCTCTTCCCAGGGTCCAGACAGGAATCTCCTCTACTTTGACAAGCCTCACTCTCTTCCAAATGAGATCAAAAGGTATGTAATCTCTCCTCTCAAAAGCTCAATTAGGAAGACTAAGTTCTAGCAGCATTTACCCTAAAAAATATTCAGCTTTCAACCTCCTAAGTAACCAGCCCAAAGCTTCATTTTATGGTGCAAAGGAAGGAGGTTAAAGGTCCACCATTAAAGGGATAGAGTCCTCCTTCAAGGGGATAAGCTCCTCACATCAAGGGGTTAGCTCCTAAAGGTATGAGATGCATGAACCCTTAAGGAGCGAACTTGCCACCACAAGGTTCCCTCTAGAAGCTTCTAGAAATGACTCAAAGTGAGTTTTTAAGAATGTACTTGCACCTTTTTAACTTTTACAGGGGTGCGCACCCATTAACACAGATACAGAGCGGTCAGGTGCGCAGGAGACATGACCAATAGATGTGGTACCGCAGGTAATGCTAAGAGAAAGTGCGAAACTAGAGTTTTAGAGATTTTTAAGGTATTTCTCTAATTTTCAAGGCTTGATATGAAGAACTAAGGTTTAAGACTTTTAAAGGAGGAATGCATGAGTGGTGATAGACTCATATTGATTGCAGAATGTCAAAGTGACAAATTTTGTGCAACACTTTTGGGCTGAAATACCATACTCTCCAGTGAAACTTGGTAGTAGTTTAAGGTAATCTTCTATCATCCCCTTCAGAGGTTTTGGAAAGTTGAGTCGAGCATATCTATTAAGTAGGAAACTAGGGACAACCATGTTTTGCAATGGAGGCGGTAGAAGATTTGTTGGAGGGCTTTGTTGAGGAGTTGTACGGATTTTAGATCAATCGATCTAAGAGGAAATGTTAGAAATACTTTCAGTTGGAATATTTACGAGGATATATGTTATTTCTTCAAATCATGGAAATGTATGGAATCTGAAAATAGGTGTACTAATAGAAACATTTTCATATTTTACTCTTGAGGAAAATGAGCTAAATAGATGGTAGTGTTCTTCTGAATATTTGAATACTCTAGAAAAGGACTCAATGTTGGTTTATCTCTGCCTTCTGAGAGATTGAAGTTGAAACTTTAGGAAAATATATTATAGGATCTGGAGTAATAGGGTTCCTCTCTTTCCAACCCACCTTGATAAGATTCTTTTAGGGTCAGATACAGTGGGAGTTCTCTATTGAGAAGCATGAGAATGATTATGAGGCCTTTCGAAATACAGGTTGATCAAACCAAGATTTAAATAGTGGGGTTACCAAGGTGAGAGATATTCAACCCACACCCCGTATTAATCACCTAGCTAAGGGATGTACAAGTTTTGTACACAAAGAAAATGTTTTGATTTTTTCCCCGACAACAACCCTAGAAGATGTTGTAGCTCATGGAGACAACCCCTGGGTTGAGGAGAGACCAATGCCTAGGACATCTTAATATTGTTTGTAAGATCTGCTGCAATTATACACTTACACTCAACATTAAACATATTTCTAATAGAATTGTTTTAGAATCTCTTTCAAGAGGGTATATTACGATTTATATCAAACAGACTCGTAGAAGACTTAAATATCAATATTTGGTGGCTAACTTATAGAATCATATAGTTCATTAGTGATCCAGGTTCCTTCACCTTCCAAAATTATCCAAGATATTTTACTTCTGAGATGTCATTAGCTTTTCATGTTATGTATTGTTGTTGATATCCCTGTGTAACTATTTTGAGGGGTTACACATTCCCACATTGTGTGAGATCTTGTTAGTTTGTCATGCTGAAGGGAGCCCATTTTGAGTGAGAATTCCTATAGGGAGAACGTCTCGTGGAGAGACACGCCACTCTTGTTGAGGGCATATGACCTTGTTATGACAAAGAATAGTCCATGTACATCATCATCATTTCCAGCATTATACGAAGTATCAAGAGGAAACATGACAAGTATCAACAAATCAAGAACATGATACATTTGATAATGGATTTCACCCAGTTTGGTTCTTTTATGATCTTTTAAATGCAACTCTATTAACATCACAGAAGTAAAATATCTTGGATAGTTGTGGAAGGTAAAGGAACCAAAATCAAGTTTGTTATCATAGTGGTCTTCACACTGATGTTAATTGTGAGTGTGAACGACTAAATGTGCAACAATGGAGGTGGACAAAGAAATTTACGAGGCCTTGCTAAGGATGTCCAAAATGGTGGACATAATGTATGAAGCTTATGAGAAGAGAATAGAGGAAGAGGAGAAATAAAGAGTAGAGAACGATGCTCCATCCACACCTTCCAGTGAGCCTTCATCATCTTCTCAGCATTCAAATGATGAGATCAACCAGAGCCTTCAAGAAGAGAATGTTGAATTGAAGAGGCTTCTATGAGAAGAGAAATAGGAGAAGAAAAGACTGCAACTTTAGTTATGAGCCACATAAGAGGCCTTCGAGAATTTGAAGTGCAACGAAGGCTTAAAGAAGCCATCATCACTTGTTCCAGAATTAGAAATTTAGGTAAACAATGTTGATTTTTCTTCAATTTCATCTTCAAATTATGTTATTTCTATTGGAAATGTGGAGGTACTGATTACAGGAATTGGCATGAGACTCCCTACCAAGTTGGGGTACACTGAAGGAGAATTATTAAAGATGTCAGAAGCTTTCGAGACATTGTTGAAACCATCAAGGAAAGAGAATAATTGGAACACATCACCATCATCCCATGGCAGTGCACATTGCAAGGGAAGAGTTGAGGCAAGCTCACGTTGGCATAATCGCACTAGAGACAATCGAGAGAGGTATAACAAGTCTCAATATTCTAGAGTTCATTTCAATTACAATCATGTTGTTAATGATGAACATAAATCATGGCATCGAAAAACTTGTGGTTTTTGAGGTTTACATAACCATGTGTTTGCTGAGTGCTGGAAGAGAATGGCCACGTGAAAGAGGATGAGGTGTGAAAGGCCTTCTCCATAGCAAGGGAAGAAGTAGGTTAAGCAGGTTTGGAGGAAGAAGACTTTTTGCAGACATTGCAACAAAGGTGGTCATCAAAGAACTGCACATTGGAGGCTCCATCCACAGCAACATCTTAAGGATAAAACGCCCATGCATGAACCAGTTGAAAAAGTTGTACAACAAGCGAAACCTCCATAGGGAGATAACTCATTCACTTTGATAAGTGAGAGATGGTTTTCATAGATGTGTTAGCTGGTCATGGCCATATTTTTGTAAATCATTTGTTGTTGTTTGCATTTTAAAAGTGATGATGTGCTTTCCATCCCTTGCTGAAGTAACAATGATGTTTTGGCCTTGTATTGATAGTTGGGGTATTGTTTCCATTCTGATGTAAACGTGACCACAGAGTATGTGTTATAAACTCATGAAAAGTATGGGAAGTGTGGATCATTACTGGTAAAGTATGGGAAGTGTGGATCATTACTGGTAATGTAATTAGGCATGTAATTTATAGAAGATTGTACTATAGGTTTGTAGAGGGTGCAGGTGTCGGCTCATCACTTATGGTGTAGACAATGTACACTACAGTTGCAGATTGTGTTCATGCTTTTGGAAGACCATAAGCTCCTTAGTGGGAAGGAATGATCCAGGTGGCTCTAGACATACTCAGAAGTCCAAGAGGACTCAAAATATCTCAAAATTAAAAGTGGTCAAATTTCTCTCAAACTAGGACCAGATCAAAATGCTCATCACTCTGTGTTGGCTTGGTGCGGCCTGACCCAGGATCAACATTAGTTAGCCAAACAAATCCCTAGACTACTGGCCCTTTCAATGTCAGCCCATGAAGTGCGGGCTGAAGTCTCACACGAAGCAGTATGGGGGGATGCTGGAACCAAATTTCTACACCTTGTGATGGATGTGATGTCAGTTTATTCCTTCTATTCCTACTTTCGTGTAGGTCACTTAAGTTCTAGGTCTCTGTCAAACTAGCCCTTTATTCCGCCATTCAGTACCTCCGCAAAGAGGTATGATTGACCTGCAGGTAGCCCTAACCTATAGTTTAGGTACTTTCATGCCGCTAGGGTAGCGTATCGTGCAGATTCCCAAACTAGCTTAAGTGTCTTACTTATCTTATTAGACAATCATAGTTAGCACCGCGTAAACAGATATCCTTATTTATGTTCAATTATTCAACGTAATTACATACATTCGTGCATCACATAAGCATTATAAATGAAATTGATACACAATATGAGAAGATGCATTAACAGGAAACAAAGACACAAAATTTGCATAATGCTTCTCTTTATTGATATCTTCAGATGATTCCAGACTCTATCCACCCTGCGCACACAACTATAGGCATCCGCCCACTCAGCTACAGACTTCTACCCCAGGCCTCTATGCACTCAGCTACAGAGCCTCTACCTACACTAAGACCCGAAACTTAGACTTCCCTCCTTATTGCTCAAGACTTCTTTTACAACCTGTATCTTCTTTGAGCTTACCTAATTAGCTCTTTTTTATACGATCCCATGGTCCACCGACCATGGGTAGATCTTTATAGCCAAATTTACATTTTAGAACATAAGGGAAGATGACCCTTTATGACTCATGACACCTTCGCACTCTCCAACAAAAAAATGTGGAGACTTTGCAACTTTATTACAAAATTTGACCCAAAACATGGGATCTTAACCCCAAAAATGTCATTGGGGGATCCCATTCCCAAAAGGCCCCCAACACAAACATCGTGACTTTCCCTTGAGTCACTCGGCAGGTGCGGAGATCTTAGCACGTAGACCTCCCAGCTCAACCCATATGACCACAACCTCTGCAGTGCACTGTGCAGCTGCATGCTTCACGTCTTCAACCATCTGCTCAGTCACTGCTCTTGAACTGTCGGCCTGAACCTTTTTCTAAGTTGCTTACAGAGTCGCAAGTTTTACTTCAATAGAGGCTATGATCATGTAAGCCTCATCTAGCCAGGGCTTCAGTCATGCCTTCAGAACTGCTTCCTTGTGTAGCGTTGCATCCACTTGTTCTTTCAGCTGCTTGGCCTCCTGAAGGTTTGCCAGTCTCTGGGTGAGTGCGATGATTCACGCTATGCCTTTGACCTCATCATAGCACTGTTGTAGCTCACATGCTTCTGTATCTAGTCATTGTACATTGGGGTCTTCCTGTAAGCTGATCAGGACCTCAAACACCTGCTCAAAATGTTGTTTGCAATCTACTACTGCATTTTCAACCGTCGCTATTTCTTCTGTGACAGCGGTCACCTGCTACTCCTTTACTTCTAGCAGGGTTGAAGGTTAGGCCTTCAATTGTAGCTAGGTGATCTATAGGTTCAACTCCAACTAAACCCTCTCCATTTCTGTATGAGCGTCACGCACCCCTGTAGCCAACTTGCGGACGTGCACCTCAACTAGTTCTTCCTCAGGAATGGCCAACTCTAGGACCATTTGGCATGCCTCTTCAACGACCTACATTATACGCTTGTTCTGGTTCGTCACCTCAGTCACAGCAGTGATGGAAGAGTCTCCCTGTAGTTCCATCTTCTCATTGTTAATCTACTGCTCACTAATCACCTGGAGGGTGCAGTGCTCACAGGCCCTCAGCTCCGCAATCACTCCATCCTACAAAAGGTGGAGTACTTCACCATGGAGTGCTACCAGATTCAACCCTACTCCTTTGAGGGCACTGAAAGTGGGTCTATTAGATTCATTCTCTATAATCAGTGCTCCATCAGGTAGTGTTATCATGCTGTAGGCCTTCGCGTGTAGCATTTTGGTAGCTTCTAAAGTGCCGATAGCAAGGTTGGTGGACACCGTGCCAGCCTGTGACGCGTGGGTTTGTAGCTCCTACAGACTTGTCTAGATAGCCCCCAATACTAGTTGTTGCTTCTGCTCAAACTATTGTATGGCCTCCGCGGTGACATCCCACACCATGTCACTGATGTCGTACAAGTAACCCTCTGTGAGGGTGATTAGGTTGAGTGATGTTTTAGTGGCCTTGGATTTCTTCCTGGACCCTCCTTTCTCCTTCTCCCCTGGACACTTGATGCAGGTAGATGTCGCCTATGGGTTTGTATCGTGTTGCTCTATCTACTCATCCATCTCTTCCTCTGTCTCAGGTGAAGTTGACCTTGTGCCTTTGTTAGAGCCCCTCTTTCTTCCACCTATTTGCTTCTCTGTTTGTTGAGTGACATTGTGCTCCTCCTGGGCCTTGTCAGCAGCATCCTTCTTCCTCTTCTCATCCGGCTATGTCATCTTAATCTTGGACTTGTCCTTCTTGCGATGTGTAGTAGACTTGCTCCCTCCCATCACCAAGTCTATTGTAGTGTGTCATTCTGTTAGCCATCAATCAAGCCCTACATCAATGGCATCTATTGCTAGGTAAGGC
Source organism: Pinus taeda (assembly GCA_000404065.3). NCBI lineage: Eukaryota > Viridiplantae > Streptophyta > Pinopsida > Pinales > Pinaceae > Pinus > Pinus taeda. The sequence continues at coordinate 54,110 of APFE031592244.1, read as the reverse complement.
AAGTCATACCATTTTTGTGCAAGTTCCTTCTACGCCCCGATGGACACATGGTGAAAATATGCTTTAAAGTCTATATATCCCTGCAGGTTGGCAAACACCGTAGGTGACAACTGCGGTTTGCGATTGATGGCCATGCAGATGTTCATCTCCATCAAGATTGTTATGAAACCAGCTCACAAAAAGATAAAAAAGATAGATGGACGCCTTAGAAATAAGCCTCTTCGAGGGGGCAACCTCCTTTACATTACACAAATGAACAATTATTGGATGATTCAAATGAAAAAACCTCCTTTCTATATATAGGAGTCTAAGGGATCACAATATAACCAATCTGACCTAACAATGATAATATAAAGGCACAAAAATAACAATAGTGGGATTCTATGGGGAGCAATAATAACAATATGGGGACAATAGGGGCACAACAATAAAAATAAGGGATACAATGACAATAGTAATGGGGGAATCAATAGTATTGTAGGTCCCTAACATGCCCCTCTCCTTCAAAAAAGTGTTGTCCTCAATGCTTGAGTAGTTCTGGGTGCTTCTGTATAAAATTCTCATCCTCCCATGTGGAATCTTCAATGGGTAAGTTCTTCCACTTGATGAGATACTCTGAAATTAATCAATTTCGTAGCGGTCGAGTTCTTGTTTCTTTGACCGCTTCAGGTTCCAATATGATTTTTTCTTCCTCATCAAGTTCTGGCAATATTGTTTGAACTGGAATCTTGTCACCTGTAACCTTCTTTAATCATGAAACATGGAAAACTGGGTGCACTCAGGAAGCTGCAGGAAGCTCCAATTTGTATGCCATAGTACCTATATTTTGCAACACCTTGTACAGACCATACTAATTTGGTGATAATTTATTATCCTTCTTATCTTGCTTGAGGGACATTTGTTTATATGGTTGTAGCCATAGGAATACATAACCACCTACATCAAAACTTCTTTCGCAGCGATGTTGATCTCCCTGTTGTTTCATTCTATTATGCGCCAAGGTGAGATTATCCTTTAAGAGTTGGAGAACTTGTTGTTGATGCTCAATGTGATCTTCCACTACTTGAACCTTAGAATTTTCTCTTAAATATGATGTGATGGATGGTGGATGATATCCATAAATTGGCATAAATGGGGCCATTTTTGTTGCAGTATGGAAGGAAGTGTTATACCACCATTCAACCAGAGGCAACCATTTGACCCGTTGTGTATGTTTATTAGATACAAAGCAATGAAGATATCCTTCCAAACATTTGTTTACTATCTCAATTTTCCCATCAGATTGAGGGCGATAAGATGAGCTATGAGCTAACTGAGTACCAAGACAAGAAAATAATTCTGTCCAAAAATTTCCAGTGAAAATGGGATCTCTGTCACTTACAATAATCTTTGGGTTTCCATGTAGCTTTTGAATTGTTTCCACAAATGCAGTAGAAATTGTACTCGCTTTAAATGGATGAGATAATGCACAAAAGTGTGCATACTTGGTAAGTTTGTCAACTACCACCATGCTAACACTCTTTCCTTTGGACTTGGGTAAACCTGTGATAAAATCTGTTCAAACCTCCTCCCAATGTTGGCTTGGAATGGATAAAGGTTGTAATAGTCCTGGGGTCTTAATTGTTTCAACTTTATTTTGTTGGCAAACCAAACATTCCGCGACAAAATTTTGAATATCCAATTTAAGGCCATCCCAAAAAAAATCCTTCTTAACCCTCTAGTATGTTTTTAGAAATCCTAAGTGCCCTCCTAAGGGAGAGGCATGCAATTTCCTAAGAATCTTTTGTTTGAGTTGGGAATTCTTACATAGGTATAATCGATCCTTGTACCACAACGAATCGTTTTTCTAGCTAAATGTATCAGATGTACTGGGATCTTGTTGTATCTTTTGAATGAGTGCCCACACTTCCTCATCATTCTTCCATTCATCCCTTACTTCGTTTATCCAATCTGGATGGATAATATAAATGGAGCAACGAAATTATTCCACATCCTCATCTTTTCTTGAGAGTGCATCTGCCACAACATTTTTCTTCCCTTTTTTGTAGATGATTTCAAATTCATAAGCCACATCTTTGTGACCCATTTTTTCTACTCTTCTGAAGATAATCTTTTTTCTAAAAAGTATTTAAGACTATCATGATATGTTTTTACCTTGAAGTGTCTTCCCATTAGGTAGGGTCACCATTTTTTAAGTGCATGTAGTATTGCCAGCATTTCCTTCTCATAAATAGCTTTGTGTAAATACTTTCCTTTGATTGGATGACTTTCGAAAGTAATGGGTCTTTCTTCCTGCATTAAAACTACACCAATTACATTTCCTAAGGTATCACATTCCACAATAAAGGTTTTTGTGAAGTCTAGTGTAGCTAACACTGGTGCTTGGCACATTGCCTCTTTAAGATGTTCAAAGGCCTTTGTTGCTTCTAGAGTCCATGAGAATGCATCTTTCTTCAATAATGTTGTTAGAGGTGCTGCTATTCTCCCATAATTCTTAACAAACATGCAATAATACCCTGTCAACCCGAGATATCATCGTAGATGCTTTATGGATGTGGGGATTTTCCATTCCTTAATGGTTTTAATTTTCCTAGGGTCTACCTTAACACCTTCACAAGATACAGTATGACCCAGATATTCCACCTCTTGTACTCCAAAGAAAAATTAGGAGATTTTTGCATATAATTGTTTCTCCTCCAATAGTTTGAGCACCATGTCAACATGTTGGACATGATCCTTCCATGACTTGTTGTAGATTAGTATATCATCAAAAAATACTAACACAAATTTTTTAAGGAATGGTTTGAAAATTGAATTCATCAAACCTTGAAATGTTGAAGGTGCATTGGTAAGGCCAAACGGCATGACCAAAAATTCATAATGACGCTCATGAGTTCTAAATGTTGTTTTTGGAATGTCTTCAGTCTTCATTCTGATTTGATGATATCCTGAACGAAGATCCAACTTGGTGAAGTAAATGATCCATGCAATTCATCCAGTAATTCATCAATGACAGGAATGGGAAACTTATCTTTAATAGT
>APFE031592244.1:0-45023 GCA_000404065.3 Pinus taeda | reverse complement strand
CTAGTGACCAAATTTTGCTTGAAGACTCACTGAAATGACAAAATTTGACCATGACACTTCAAAATCACTTTGTAAGAGCATATTTGATCACTGGAGGAAGGCTGAAAAGACTGACACTAACACCATGGTGGAAGAGTACAAATCCATTATAAAGAACAATTTTTGGTAAGTGGTCCAAGGACCAATAGATAAATCAGTTGTGGGTTTGACATGGATCTTCAAGGTTAAGCATGAAGTAGACAAAAGAATAGAAAAATATAAGGCCAGATTTGTGACCAAAGGATTCTCTCAAGTTGAAGGAATTGACTATGAGGAAACCTTTTCTCCTATGGCAAGGTATTCATCCATTAGATAAATTCTTGTAGTGGCTGCACAAATGGGGTGGAAGACCCACCAGATGGATGTAGAAACAACATTCCTCAATGGGGTTATTAAGGAGGAGGTGTACATCGAACAACCATAAGGTTTTTAGAAATTTGATCGAGACTCTCATGTGTGCAGACTCAAGAAAGTGTTGTATGGTCTCAAACAAGCACCCGATGCTTGGTACACCAGGATCGACAACTATCTCACTGGTTTGGGCTTCACCAAAAGGGAAGTGGATGCAAACCTATATCACATCTCGGTAGATGGTAAATTGGTTATTATTGTATTATATGTTGATGATTTAATATTAAATGGTGATGAGTAGCTGATCAAATCTTGTAAGGAGGACCTTGTAAGGGAATTTTAAATGAAGGACATGGGTCTCATGCACTACTTCCTTAGGTTGGAAGTATGGCAAGGCGATGGGGAACTGTTTGTGTCTCAAGGAAAGTATGCAAATGAGGTATTATAGATATTTCACATGGATAGTTGTAAACCCATGGAGATACTTCTAGTGAACAACTGGAGGAAGGAAGATGCCACTTTAGATGAGGAAGTGGATGCTACCATTTATCGATAACTAGTGGGTTCACTGATGTATCTTATGAACACATGACTAGATATGTGCTATGCAGTCAACCAGTAGAGCCAAGCTATGGTTAAGCCAACCAAATTGTATTGGAAGGTAGCTAAGCATGTTTTACGGTACCTCATAGGCACTACCTAGTTTGGACTATGGTATAGATGGAAAAAGGGAGGAAGCTGTGTGGCTTCACAGAAGCAGATTGGGCAGGGATTCCATCCGACGGAAAGAGTACATCAGGTGGAATTTTTAGTGTTGGGTCCATAACTATTTATTGGTACAACAAGAAGCAAATATCTATGGCACTCAACTCGACAACAAAAAAATACATGGCTTCAAGTCAAAACATGTGAGCTGATCTGGATGAGAAAGATACTTGTGGGAATGTTTTGTCAAATGATGGATCCTACTGTGATTTATTGTGATAATCAGAGTTGCATTAAGCACTTTGAGAATCTTGTATTTCACGATCGATCCAAGCATATATATATCCAATATCACCATATATGGGACTGTGTGCAAAGGGGGGTAATGTTTCTATAATACATTCTGACAGAGGAACAAGATGTTGACATTTTGACAAAGGCTTTGCCAAGAGGGAAGTTCATGTTCCATAGGTTGATAGGGGTGTCTGATAATCCCTTTCTTGCTGAGAGGGAGTGTTGAAAATGCAACAAGAAATTCTCAACTTGATTTTTCCTTGGTCAAATTGAGAAAATTCAAATTTCCACACCAGTAGACAATGTGAATGCAATTAACTTGTGTGACATGGCTCTTGGGACTTTCTCCCTACTACACGAGGATTAATATTGAATAATAAATGAGCAAGGTATTATGAAATTATTGCACAAATTCTGGAGCTCTAGCGATTGAGAAAATATAAGAATGTGTTCCCTGCCATTTAATGCATATTCCTAGTGTTGGGAACCAAATCCATTGTTTGAGGGATTTTGGAGGGGAAAAATTCTTGATTTCAAGGAGAATTCTTCCCCATCAATTTTTATAAGTACCAATTCAAATTTTCCTCTAAGGGCATGCATTTCTTAGTCTTCTTGTGGAGAAAACTTGTTATTTAGTAGCTCCACTTTCATTTCTAGTAGGGATGTACTTCAATTGATTCAAATAATGAAGTTTGGTGCCATTTTTAGCTTCTAAAGCTTCCTTTCATTCATAGGAATTTGGGTATCCTTAGGCATGGCCATTCTAGGAGCCTCATAGCCCCCTTGTACAATTTCTTTATTTCCTTTGAATGCCTTTTTCACTTGCATCTCTCATTTCTGCGTTTACTGTTCATGCTTCTTTTTGTAGATAATATTGGTTTAATAATTGAAGTGAGGTATTTTGAAGGTTATTTATAGGGTCACAAGCATGAAAAATCCTTAGAAAAACTTTTAAAATTCATATTCATCATTTATCTACTTGGATTGGTTTACTAGTTCACAAATCTAGAATTTCTGGAAGTCCCTTCTAGAAAAATAGTCATAATTTTACGCTATTTTTTAGAACATGTTAATGAGATTCATTTGAGTTTATTCCACTCATATCTGGTCATAAAAACATAAAATTTAATAAAAAAAATTACCCCATAGAATTTGAACTTGATTAGGTTAGGCATTTGGTAGGTTAACTGACTCACTAGTTCTTGAATTTTTGGTTTTTAGAGTAGTAATTTTCTGCTATTTTTTTAGCATGTGTTAACAAGGGTATTTTGGAGTGATTCCACTTGGAATGGAGTCCTATAAAATCCTAACTAATATTTTTTTTCCCATATCATTTGTATTTTATTTACATGGGCATTCATCAAGTTTCTCATTCCTGTGGAAAAATAGGGCCTCCTGTAGCACTCCTGTAGCGCATGTAAACTTGAGCAGATATGCTCCAAAAGCTTGGTTTTTGTCCCTTAGGCTTGAATAATGACCCCTAGTCTCCAAAACCATGATTGAGTAAGACCAAAAACCTCTTAATCCTTGCCTCTTGTCAATTGCACTTCACCTCTACAGTTATGGTTAGTGAACAAATTCATGACTTGAAGAGTGCAATGGCGATTTTCATGATTACTTTATGAAGCACCTTATGAAATTTGTTGACAAAATCTATCTTGAATGCAATGATTGAAGAATTATTTCATAAGATATGGTTTCTATTTACAACATTTCTATTTCTATTGCATAGACTAGGCTTCCTTTTGATGTACCAGTTACACTCTGCAAATAGGTTAATGTTTACATTTATGCAAATAGGATTAACATTTACATTCATGCAAAGTAGAACAACCTTTCCTTTTTGCTAAAGTAACTAGGATTTACTCTCTACAAAAGTAATTAGATTTCCTTTCTACAAAAAGAGTAACATTTCCATTTCTGCAATTAGTTTAGGCTTGGATTTCATGGCATTCACTTCATTGCATCAAATCAACAGAAGGACACATTGCATGTTGCACATATAGTGCCAAAAACTCTTAAGTTTGTATGGACCCGAAGTTTATAATTTAAGTGGATAGCCTCAGTATTTGCAACAATCTTGTTGCAACACTGGGGCTCATCATCAACCAAGGTCATTTATTTCAAGTTTTTTTTAGTTAAACTAGTTCTAAATGTTGGAGGAACTAGTAGAAGATCAACTGTGCAATGGAACTTCAATCTAACTTAGTGATCATCCAATTAACTAATCGATCAACCCAAAATAACTAGTGCATGTAGAGAATTTGATTTCCCCAGCTATGGTGGAGATTCCAAGGCAATGTAACATCAATTGTAGACTATTCTTAAGTGTAAAGGTGTTGCATGCAGTCCAATGATCAACCTTGGGAATTGCACAACCATTTTGGAGGAAATTCCTAAATAATAGGGGCCTAAGTTCCTCAGGAATTGCATAAGGAAATAGGGGCTCAAGTAGAGGCATAAATTGACTAAGTCTGGGTCAAAGCTTCTCAGTGAGAAAAGAGATAGGTTCTTCAGTTGCAGGTTGAGCTACCGATTGTAATACATCTCTATTCATTATATTAATGCAAGAAGGCAAAGGGGTTTTTAGCAAATTTCTTTCCCTTGGAAATATTATACTATGTGCATGTGTGTTATTTCTCATTGCATGTTTGTGATTGATGTTCTAAATTTTGAATTGAATTCCATAGAGCATTAGAGTACGATTGTGTCTTGTGATTTAGATTAAAATTTCACATGAAATTGCAATTTTACACCATTATCTCTAAAGTGCCTAGTTTATTGGGAGAATGGAGTCAATGTGATTTCATCTTATGGAATTATTTTACCCAATCAAGGAGTCTCATAGCAACTTCGCATGGCCCTAAAGGCATCAATTAGGTCACAAAAATATTTTATACTTCTTATTGCAACAATTTGATGACTTCTCAAGGAAATTATGAATATAATTTACCCCTAGTAACATTCATCACTATACCCCATCATGTAACATATGCAATACCCTCACAAGATCAAATTTTCACTATTTCGCATTAAATTAGAGTAGAATTTCATATTTCATGAGCGAAGATTCCATACATTATAAATAAATACAAGAAAGAAAGAGAGACCATGAAAAACCACCTACAAATACAAAAAATATATCAAATCATAAAAAAGAGACAAAATTGAAGCTCCAAGACCAAAAAATATATCCAAACATCAAATTGCATCAATGATCATCCAATTCATCCATCAATAGCTATAGAGAAATTCTCAAGAAGAGAGAGAGATACAAATCCAAGTGATGATGAGGAATATAATGATCCTCTCGTCAATATATATGATCCTATATGGGTTTAACTTGCATACTTAGGCCAAATGATGCCCCTAATAATAAAACAATTTGTGCAAATACCATTACTTGGATACAAGACCACCAAGATAGCTCCATAAAATGAAAAATAAGCCTTTCAAGAGGGTCAAAATGATAGATAGGTAGCTAGGAGGGCCATTGAAAGGAAAAATGGATCCCAATATGTGCCAAAATGAGTGGAATGGCTCCAAATATAGTGATAAAAGGGGTTCCCCCTTGATCTACAAGAAAATGACATGTGATCCTCCCAAGTGGCTATGGGGGCACAAAAACATCCTCATGGGTCTCCAAGTAGGTTGATCAAGCCTCTATCCCATATGTAAGGGTTGGAATAATAATGAAAGCCCTCACTTTATCTCCCACAGTGAGACAAAACCCCATATGGGCCCGAGGTCAATTTCCAAGTGTGTGGTGCATGTGTGTAGCCAGCTGGGCAAGGTGGTCTAGTTGCATCATCATCATCATCATCATCATCAAATAGGTGGAACATGAGCGAGTAATGGATGGTACTAAAGGTTACCATGGCATGGATATCTACTCTCGCCTATAGTGGAGGCCCATGGCTCTCAATGCACACCTTAAAAATGGAAATATGACCCTTTGGAGGGATTGGACCCGTATAAGAAGACTAAACCCCAAGATGAAGATTCACTTGTAATCTTCTATAAGATCCAATGCATCTCCTTACCTTCCAATGTTGGCATTGATGTCAACAAGGTCATGGTTATGGTCATACTTGTCATATGCATGTGTGATGGATTTTGACTTGGTGGTCCTATTGGTTGGCATGATGTATTGACAATGAGATGGTTGTGTTGGCATTGATGTCAACTCTTGAGGTCATGCACTTATGTCAACCTCATGATGATGCAGATTGATGGACCTTGGTGTGTGTTGGTATGCGTTGGAATTAATGGATCTTGATGGTATCATGATGGTCAGAGGAGGCAGCGTGTGCTAGCATGTGCATTGATGGACATGTCATGATGATTGTTGATGTTGCTACAGGTAGATGAGGTTACTACAAATTCATCATACGTATCTACATGTGATAGAGATGGTTCATGGCACACTAGTTGAGTTGTCAACTAGGTCTGCATTAGGTCTTCATGTCTATGCCTATGGGGAGACTTGTCTTATTGATGTGATGGCTTGATGATGGTGCTACAATGGTTGCATAGGTGCTTTATATGTATTGCAACTTTTTCATAGGTCTAATGGAGAGAGGAGGACTTGTTGGCACTCTTTCAAACCTTTCTTGTTGGCCCTTCTAGGTCAAATTGGCAGTGACACTTGGGAGGCATATTTAATATACTTGAAATTTTTTTAGAGGCCATGTCAGAGGTCTGGAGGCTAGCAAAAATATGGGGGAAGGTGATCCAACAGGTGGCAGAGGTTTTGGACTAAATAACTGATGTTTTTATTGAGCCTAAGCCCCAGTCACATGCACAAAGGCCTATGGGAGCGATGTAATGCTTCAATTTCATGGAGGCCATCATATGGGAGCAGTTATAGCCCCAGTCAAGTTCATACAATGTCAAGGGTGTGAATGAGTGTTTTCATGAAATTTCCTCCACATTCCTCACGTTGTTCAGAAGGAAATTAGTTTGGAAATTCCTAGAGGCTTCTAGGAATTGGTTGAAAAAGTTAAGAATGGTTTGAAAAGGTTCTCTCATGATGTGAATGCATTTAGTGCACTAGTAGTGACCTTAATGGATTGATTTGGTCTAATTTGTGCACCTTTGATCATATCCCCAATCTTAATTTCACCCTATATGTTTTATATACTTGATATTGGAGGTATATGGATGGTCGATTCAGTTGAGGATGTTACAGAGTGTGTTGGAGAAGGGTGCATTGAGTGTTGATGCTTCAGATCTTGTGTAGATATTAGATGTTTCAGTCCATGAGTGTTAATGGCTGAATAATGAGCATATATGAAGCATACTTTAGAATACATCAGAATTGGTGTTGCTGGTGTAGTGATTGATTGGAGAGTTTATGTATGTTGCTGGGTAGAGTTTTTGATGGTGATTCTCACATTTGTTTTATGCAGGAGTTGCTAATGGATGTATCACATAGCCATGTGCATTATGATGCTATTTGTATTATGCAACATCTTATCATTGTAAGGATCTGATTGTCAATTTTATGTGGCCACGATTTTACTTTTTTATCTTCTATTTGATGACGAGATCTTGCTATTGAGAGCATGTATGCAAAGCTGTCAATTTTTGGTTGAGCATAGTGTCTTTGGATCCAATTTGAAAATACATGAAAGGAGGTCCACATAGTGGTAGAGGAGAAGTGACTTCATGAGAATGGAGTGGGGATAATGAAGCTTCAACAAAAGGAACAAGTTTCTCAATCCAATGTTGGTTGGACAGTCTTATGGTAGTTTGGCAAGGATCGACTGATCGTGGTGGCCTTCAGTGGATGGTAGTCCATAGAGTTCCATAGAGAACAAAGTATTCATAGTTGATCAATAGTATCAAGTCTCCTGGCCAATCGATGTTGGCATTTGTATATGAGGTCGAGTCTCCATGCTAATGGGAGTCAACACACTATGTAAAATATTAGTTGCTTGACACAATAGATATTCAAAGCAGAGCAATAGTAGCAAGGGTGGTTTTTCTCCCGGAAGGTTTTCCACCATAAATATTGTGTCTCATGTGTGATGATGTGATTGTGCGATTGTTTATTATTTATGTTTCTCACATGGTTTATGATTTAGCTGCTTATATTTTTATATGCATGGATAATCGAATGAGTTGTTGGTGCATATATGTGTGATTTAGTAAGTGAAGTTATAAAAGGAAACAATTGTAAAGAAGATCACACTACTAATTCACCTTCCCTCTCAGTAGTGCTCAAAGGTTTCCAACGTCCAATACAACAAATAATCAATGTGATTAAGTAAATAAGCTTACAAACCATGGAACCGAGTGGATAATTCCTAGTGGCATGCCCTTCCATAATGGGCTTTAGAGTGTACATGTGTATTCAAGTTCAAGAATGAGGTTAGTAAAGGACCCTATTACATTATTTCTACCTATAAGAGAGTGACAAGTCCATGGTACATCCATAAAGTGGCAAGTGTCATGTGATATGATGGTGAAACAGAGTGGGGAATCAAGGAATAGACTCCTGGTCACATGACATAGTACAAAGACAACTAAGATAAGGGAAGCCAACACTTGGGTGTGTAAATATAGGGGGGAACAATAATGGTACATGAGTTACCCTGAACTTTGTTTCTAACCTTCTTCTTATGTCTTTTTCCTTTTATTTATTTTTCTTTTAGAATTGCTTAGGGCTTCTGGGGATGAGGTCATGATGTGTAAGATATAGCAGCGAGTACCAACTTAAGGTTGGGAAGTTCGTTGTCCACCAGGGGTTGGGACAATCATGGATTCCTTAATGATGCAAGGGGATCATATAAGGGCCATAAGGACCAGGGTGATGACTATAATAAGGGTAGATCTCATGATTGGTTTTTCCTCACGTGCTAAATTTGTATGTCCCAACTATATTTTGAATTTTATGGTACATTTTCTATTGAGAGTGGCCAAATTATTCTTTTTACTTTTTTTTAGCTGCATCAACCTTTGGGGCATCGTTCTAGGCCCAACCCAAAGTGTGGAAAAGGGGAGGGGGAGGCTAACTCCTTATGGAACCAATGGAAAAATTGTGGACCTGGAAGGGAAATATGTGAAAAGGGGTTATAATGAGAGGATTGGAGTGATGTATGTGATGTAGGGAAGTGAGACCATGCAAATAAAATCAAGATTTCCCAATTAATGTCACTCCTAAAGCTAATATTCCATAAAGGATATCCAACGGACAAGGATACAAGGTTAACCACGAAATTGGACAAGGAGACAAGAATACAAACCAAGCCCATTATTTCTGCCGAATCTCATCACTAATCCATGTTCAAAAGTTTCCATGATAAGTAAGCAAAGTACCCAAGTACATAATGAAAATCCATACCTTCAGGTTGGAAGGCCCACCTTCAAACATATGATCATAACAAATGGGCGAGGGCCTATAATGGCTGGATCAAGTGGCGGAGATGGTGGAACATCAAGCTATCTAGTGGTTGGTAGCTTCTGGTTGAGGACCATCTAGGAGAAATAATTCTCATATTGGTGTCACCCATAGGTGATGAGTAACATTTGGCTCCAATTGGGACATGAGCTCTTAGTAGAGTGCAAAAACGTACTCGAACGGGGAGGTCATGAGAACACCAACAATCTCTTGGGACCAAAAACCTATTAATCGCACATGAAAGACTAAGCACCTTGGGAGCCATGTTTTGTGGTATATTATGATCACCCATACTTAACATTAGGCCATAAAAATCAACAAGAAATAAAATTTTAAAATGTAGTTTAAATTTAAATCTAGCATGATAAAAGAACATGATATTAGTTTTAATGTGAAAATGAGAATGCAATGCATCCTAATCTAACATGCATATGATACAATGTCAAGTATCAAGGCAAGGGGTGATATAACTTGACCAGTTGCGACCAAAGTTTGTTGTTAAGTTTAGCAATGTAATAATAATCCTCATTGACCTTCCCATGAATATTGACATGAATGGAGATTTTTTCAACCAACACAACATCCCCAATATTAGACTCACTTTTAGGCCTCCATATCTTTTTTTGATTTTGATTTGGCCTTTTGAGGATGCAGACTTCTTAAGAGGGGAGGATAGTGGATGGTTTCTCTGCCTTAGGAATCTTGTAATATAGAATCAAGCCCAGTTTTACCACATGAGCTGGGTACAAAGGATCTCTATGGAGGATGAAAATGGTTCCATTGGATTACAAAATTGTGACATATGATAGATCCAGTTGATGTTTCTCACCTATAATAACATCCCATTTCCTAGACAAAAACGTGCCTCGTACATCAGGTATATCTATGATCACAACATCCATGAGTAGTGATATGTCAGGATTCATATCTAAAGACATCTTGAGATCCTTGATAAGGCCCTCTACCTCGATAGGTTTGGAATTGAAACTGCATACACTTTTGTACCTATGGGAAATTCTAATATTCAATTACTTCAAGAATTTTAATGGCATGATGTTTGTGGAAGCCCTTGAATCCAACATATAATTATGTAATAGGAGGTCATTGATAGCTAAGGTGAGTAATAATGCCTCGTGCCTTGGGTTTTTGATAGGAATATGTATATTTTTCAATGTGATAGGTGTGTCCTCTTGTTCTTCAAACCCTAATGCTTTCTTGGCTTTCTATTGTTGATGTGGGAGTTTAACCAACTCTTTTAGGGGAGATTGCATATTCATCTTTCCTATAGAAATGCCTACATCAATATCTAGCTTGACCTCCTCATATTTGGATTTTCCTTTAGGTTCACCCTTGGGGGGGTCCTTTTTGGTTTTTTTCTTCTTAGGATGATCCTCCTTTAAAGGATCTTTAGAAGTTTGTTCTTTGGAAGGAGATTGCTTAAAAGAGGATTACTTATTGTTAGGTTCCTTTGAGCTAGTGGGGCTTTCTTTGTTCTTCAGTGAATATTAGACACCTTTAAATCTCCAATTATCATCAACATTGAGGATTGGATTTTCCTTTTCTTATTTGAGATTCATTTCACTAATTAAAAGGATTATCGTATGTTCCACCTAGGATAATGTTGAAGGCATGGGAATCTACAATATTAGATTGCTCATTACTTTCCTCATCTTCATTTTTTTTTCATCACTTTGCCCACTTTCAGAGGATTATTCTTGTTCCACAACATTTGTTGGGGCTAATCCGTTAGGAACTTGGGAAGATATTTTCCTGTCTTCATCATTAGCTTTCCTAGGAAAATGCTTGTTTTTGGGAACAAATCTTGACTTTCGATCATTTTCAAGGGTGATGAACTTATTCATGTAGAACATATCCCTTGAGTTAATTTTCCTAGATAACTTATCAAGATTCTTAAGGACCACCACAAGGGTTTCTTCATTTTGGTCTTTGGGCTTACTCTTCTTAGTTTCAGCCTTGGCTTTAGGATGCTCATATACATCCATTTTGGAAATTCTCAGGTTTTTCTCAACTTCCATAACAATATCTTTGACCTCAACAAGGATCTTTAGTTTCTTATTTTTTAATGCATATGTTAGATTACCACCCACAAACTTAATGATTTTTTCAAGGATATTTGCAACGGAAGGCTTAAGGTTACGAGGGATGTCTCTAACTACCTTTTCGAATTTTTGGATGAACTCTTTAATATCATCCCTTCCCCTATGTGTGGTAAAATGTTTCTATGTTGAAAGTCCCTTGGGAATCAGATGGCCATATATTCATGAAAACATCTTCAAACTCATTAGAGTGTCGTATACTACCTAGAGGGAGACTAAGATACCATTCCCTAAGTTTTCCCTCAAAGGATAAATCAAATAACATCATGGTCTTATCTTCATCATTAGTGAATCTAGAAGAGATCATCTAATATAAGTCCTCATTTTGATCATGAGAACTTTGGTGGCATCTCCTTTCAATTTGCATAACTAATCATTAAATTTTTTGGGCAGAGGTTTAAGATTTTCACTCAATTTCACAGGTCCAAAAACAATAGCCAAGTGCCTCTTGCTTCTTTGGAATTTGGTTTACTTTTTATTTGGGTTGGAATTGGAGGTGGTTTCCATATCGGGAGTTGAATTACCAACCTTTTGAAATTTGGGGAGAAGGTTAGTTATAATAAGTGACGGAGTTCATTCTCCCCTTTTTGCAGTAGCTCTAGTTAAAGGAGGAACATTGTCACCTTCAAGAAACTAAGGGATTGGAAATTAATGGTGTCATAAGAGGAATATTTGAAATGTCATCAATGAATCAATTCCTCAATGCTTCACAAGGGAGGTAGACTTGCTTCCCCCAAAAACGATGCCAAAAATGGTACCGCTCAATCTAGTAGGTATCTTAGGAGGGGTTCAAAATGGGGGGCAACTATTAGACCACGTGGAAACAATGGGACAAAGACCCACTATCACCTCAGTCAATGTACCCTACTCTTTACAAACTTTCATTGATGGGAGGAGTTACGGTATATGGGAAATCACTGAGAAGGATATATCAATAATGGAAAGATAGTGATTTCAAGATCCCATTCATAGGAGAGACTTATATATAGAGATTAATTTCTCAAGAAGAAAGGTATATGGATCTCCAAGAAAGGCTAAAAGGGAAGCCTAGACCTAGGGATGAGGGATAATCCTTGATAAGGGAGGCTCCAGACCTAATATTCCTAGGAGAAGAGGGTTTCTAAGACAATCCTTGTGAAACTAGAGTGATAAAGGATGTGGGACCACAAAGAAGCCCAAGTGGAACCAAATAAGGTCAAGGGTTTAGGGTGAAATTTCAAACAAAAGGTCTTGAACAAGTAAGGGAGGAGAATAGGATCAAATAAATTAGACCATAACTTGAGTATTTGGAGCAATGATCCTTAATGAAGCCACTAACCAATGAAATCTAGAGTTAGGAACATAATTGGAGCTATGGCTTGGGATAATTAAAAATCTTTCCACGAAATATTCTTCAAACTTTGTGAAAGACTAGAGGACACTCTAATGAAGTTATGGAACAACTCACTCAACAAATGGATGGATCAAGAATATTTCACTAGATGCCCTAGGATACACTAGAGTTAGGGCTTGGAAAAGAGGAGAGGGGGTGAAAAATATATTCATTTAGGTGATCACCAAGGATTGATCAATGCCTAGTCTATTGGGAAAATGGAGTCAATGTGCTTTCAACTTATGGAATTATTTTACCCAATCAAGGAGTCTTCCTGTAACTTTACATGGCCCAAAAGGCAACAATTAGGTCACCAAAATATTTTATACTTCTTGTTGCATAAATTTTATGACTTATGAAGGAAACTATGAATATAATTTACCCCTAGGAACATTCATTCACTATACCCGATCATGTAACATATGAAATACCCTCACAAGATCAAAACTTGACTAATTCACATTAAACTAGTGCAACATTTCAGATTTCAAGAGTGAAAATTCCATATATTATACATAAATACAAGAGAGAAAGATAGATCATGAAAAATCACTTACAAGTATAGTGAATATATCCAATCATCAAAAAGAGACAAAATCAAAGCTCCAAGACCAAGAGATATATCTAGACATTAAAATGCATCAATGGTCATCTATTTCATCCATCAATAGCTATAACGAAATTCTCAAGAATAAAGAGATACAAGTCCAAGTGATTATGAGGAATAGAATGATCTTCTAATCAATACATATGATCCTCTTAGGGTTTGATTTTCCAAATTAGGCCTAATTGTGCTCCTAATAATAAAATAATGTGCAAAATAACATTACATGGTGACAAGCTGATGAGCCTCATAAATGGGTAATTATATGGGCTCATTTTACTTCCTAACCTAGTGAAACCAACCATTCTCTTAGCTTATTACATGATTTTTTGATTATATTTATGCTTATAGAGTGAGTTGAGTTAGTTATTGTGCCATGTGGTCTAACATGTATTTAATGTAGATTATTGATGAGTTTTGAGGTCAAAGTAAAGGATTGAATGGACAAATGATAGAGATAACTCAAAGTGGACAAAGGAGAGGAATTATAGGAGGTAATCCCCCTCATTTATTACTCCTCACTTCAAATTCCCCTTCATTCAGCTCGGAGTACAAGCAGCTGAATCATGCACTAGAAGGCAACCGAGAAAGTGGAGGATGACTGATGATTATCTCGAGTTTTGGGAGCCAAGCCTCCCTGATTTTAAGGAAGCTATTGGTAGCTTCATTTGTATAAGTAGAGAGGCCTAGGGCCTCACTAGGTTCAGATTATTGTTGCATTTTTGCTTATATAAACTTTGCTCCAACTTCGAGCTTATTTTTTGTGACAGTTTCATGTAATCTTGCTATTTTTTTGAAAATAAAGATGGAATCCTTTTTGAGATAGCACTGAGTTACCTCAGAGGGCTGAAGCTCTTGGGTTAGGGCACAATCCAAGTAGCCAAGGTCCTATTTAATTGTATTTGTATGCTTTGTTTTAGTTTGTAGATTAGTTGTTGTAGATGTATTTCTTTTATGGTTAAGAATAGGTTGCTTTTGATGATTTTGTAGTCTGCTTCCATTTGTGATTTTTGTAGCAAGTTAAACAGTCATAAAAAAATATTCAAAAGGCTAGCAATAGTACCTTGGCCTCTCTTCCTCCCTCTGGGACCATGATTTGAGGCAAAGACTCTCTTGCTGCCCCAGAAACACATATTTTCCTCCTTCATAGGACTTCTAGTGTTTGGAGCTTTTTAGAAGGTTAATAGTCCAATTTTACTTCATTTTAGATCTTCTTCATCACGCTTACTTCATGATTAGCAATATTATTCTTTCATGCTTTCCTTTCCTACAATATTTCTCAGCATTTCCTTCCATAGATCATAGTTTGGAGACTTTTTATGCAAAACTCTGTTTTTCCTCAATGCATTCATTTCACTTGTTGCTTGATTTCCTTCGTTGAATGTCAGTTTCTATGCAGCATGACTCTTCCAGCAATAGGCTAGCTTATCAGAAATCACACCCTCCATCTAATCCATGCCCTATTGGTTTCTTAAACCTCACCTCAATTCTGCCTTAGTTTCCTGCATTTTTCCTAGAACTTCTTCCTCTCTCCTTGAGCAAATACAATCATATTTCTCTCACCTGGTGGTTCATGGTAGACCATAGGTGCCCTAACACCTCATTCCAACCTTCATACACCTTTTTCACCCACTCTCACACCCTCAAAATAGTGAAAACTACTCTCAGCCTCCTCTTGTAGGCCTCTTGTAGGACGTTGTTTTTCCTCCTATAGATTTCCTATGTCCTCTTGTAGATTTTCCTGTAGGCTTTCTTTTGAAGGTTGAGTCTGAGAAAAGCCTCTAAAAGGCCACCTGAACCTCCTAGGACCTATCCAAACCATCCTACATCCTCTCAAGTACCAAATCCTCCCTCTGACGCCACCTATTCGCTGCCACATTCACACACAATAAATTACATGCATGTCAATTTCACATAAAAATACATAAAAATCCAAAAATATGTTCTTTGCTTATTTACTTCCAGAAATAGCATAGTTAGATGTTGTTTACTTCCTTGAATAGGTAATGGAATTCCTTTCATGGTTTTCATAGTGCTTTCTGCAAAAGTAGAATTAGTTGGTTAATTAGGGTTTACTAGGCTTGCTTTACATTTTAGTCTTCCTCCTTTCTGCAGTTAGAATAACATTTGTAGAGTAATCTTTCTTTCCTTCCATCACATATAGAGCTTCTTCTGGAATCCATAGAAGTTGGCTTGAGCTCCTAGTGATCTCGCGTTGACTGACCAAGTGACAACCTACGGTGAGAACTAGTTTTTGTGCATACAACACTGACGCTTCCAAGTTTGTTACGAACTACTGGGTTGATAAGAGTAAAGTAGGCAACCCAAGAGTTGCAACATTATTGCTGCAATACTAGTGCTCACCACTTTTTTGCGTCGTTGACGGGGAAGCATCAGAGTATTATGTGATTACTGCTTTCTTCTATTTCCTATTGCAACATTATGCTAATAGTTGATTTCAGCAAAAGTAGACTAGTCATTTCTTTTCCTTTCAAGTTCTGCATTTCCTTGCTTTCCTTTTCAATTTTGAAAATTTCCATTTCTGCAAGTTCATTTCAGTTAGTTGCAATTTGTTTTTTTCAAATCACAATTTCAGTTTCTACAGGTACTATCAGTGTGGGGAAAATAACAAAACAACAAAAAAAAGATTTCCTTTCATTCCTCGTAGGAATAGAGATAGCTTAGGAAAATTCTTGCCCAACACCCCCACTGCTTCACACAACCAACCTTCTCTCTTCTTCGGTGGTTGAAATCAAGACGAACCCTTAGGTGAATAGCTAGACATATTTGAAGAACCTATAGGGGAAGAATAAGAAAACATTCCTCTGGAGCCAATGGTCGAAAATAGAAATGCTAGGGGGAATGGAGAGAGAATAGAGGGTACCTTTCCCATTCGAGAGACCAATGGGGACACCAAAATGAAAAATATAAGCCCTTCGGCCCTACCTCATTTCCATGGTCTGACTATAGAAGATCCTGACACCTTCTTGTTCAAGTTTGTTGTCATTTGTCGAACTTATGACTATGCAAAAGATGAGAAAAAGTTGAAAATTTTCCCTTCTACTCTCAAGGATGTAGCACTATGCTAGTTCATGGGATTACCTAGCAATAGCATCACAACTTGGGCTCAGATGTAGCAGGCCTTTAACAACAAGTATCGAGACTATTATAGGTCAAAAGATACTAAAGAAGAAATCTTCTAAATGACCATAGGAAGTGATGAGTCCTTGGAAGACTATGAAGAGAGGTTCCAACTCAGTTACAAAAGGGTTGGGTGTACACTTGACCCTGAGTCTCTAAAGTTGGTCTTGCTCAGGGGAATCGTGGAAGATCTTCTAGACACCCTCCATCTGTTGGTCAGGGGAGACATTTACCAACTACCCTATGAGGACATAAAGACTGTTTTTAGAAACCATTCTAAGGCAACCAGAAAGAAAGGTAGGGGGAGTCAACCCATAGCCAGTACCTCTTCCTCCAACTCATCCATTAAAGGAGAAATTGGAAACATGTTGGAAGACTTCAAGAGTGACATGTTGCAGACTCTTTCCATGTAAATGGACACCTTACATATCAAAAGAAAACAAGAGGAAGCAGAGAGGGATTTGGCCATTTTTTTACCAGATGCACCAAGAGGCATCCTAGGAATGAATTCCCATTGAACTCTATAGAGGTTTGTTCAGTCTGTGAGGAAAATAATGCTACAGATAAGTGCCCTTCCTTGCCTAGACTTAAAGTTGTATATCAAGGGGCTAAGGGAGTCACTGAACAACTCTACTACATATACCGAAGAAGGTCGCATGGACCTAGACCATACCAGCAGGGGATGCAAGGGACATCTCAGGCATACTACAACCCCAACCAAGTGCCCTCCATACCTTCTTGGGGTCCCCCTGCTCATCCTTCCTGGTCCACACCACCTCCTTGGTCCTTCACATCTCAATATCATGCCCAACCATCCACCCATTCATTTCAATCCTATGCTTAGCCACAACCTCAGTGGAATGCATATCATCAAGGGTGGAGGCCCCAATACAACTCTCTTCCCACTCTCATGCCTCCACCACTTGCCCAACCACAGCCATTACCTTATGATCCACCAAGGCAACCCCAAATGCCTGCCTAGCCAAATCCCAACCCGAACAATATATAGGCTTAGCAAGTGTATAGTGGGGAACCATCATGCCCAACTTATGTTGTGGAGATTCAAAAAATCAACTTACAATCTAGGAAAGTTCTCCCAGATAGCCAGCCTCCACCCAAGGAGGTTGAGGAAGATAAATAGGAAAGCGAGCCTAAAGCAAATCCACCCTTTCTTGAGAGACTATCTATGACAATCCAACCTACCCTAGAAGAGACTGAACTCCTGGGAGAATTGAAACATTTATGTGTAAAGATACTACTTCTTCAAGCCATAAAAGATGTGCCTATCTACATGTTGTGCCCTACAACAACCACCCATTTCATATCATTATTATCCCAAAACTATAATATGAAATGGGTCCCTTTTTAATTTTAATTGGTATCAACTTAGTTTTATTTAAAAAGGTCCAAAATAATAAAATAAAACATTACCAAACCTTTTTGAATAAACCAATCAAAGGCATTACATATAAATGATTAATCTTTTCTTATTGCGATAAAGCGATCGCAAGATCGCACATCGCACATCGCAATGAAAAAGGAAACACAACTTAAGGACCCATTGGTTTTCTCTGATGCGAAATAGGCTATTGGATATCGACGATAATGAACTGGCGCAATAAAACTCCCTTTTTCTCCGATGCAATGCGATATCGCTATCGGCAATCGGCGATCAACTATGCATGCTTTTAAAGTGTCCCAATCAGTACTCCCGACGTGATGCGATATTGCTATTGGCGATCGGGGATTCCAAATGGAACCAATATAATGATTTACGATTTCCCCGACGCCCGATTGCGATAAAGCCAAAAAGCGCAGATTTCAAAGAAAATCTTAAAGCGGGTTTATTACGATTAATTTGTATTTAAAGCCTTATCTTCCAAAGAGCCATTCATCCACGCTCAACCACCAAAATATCCAAGGAACGCTTCAAATAAATCATTCGGCCAATAATCGAATTGACGGGCATTTATAGGATTGACAGGTCTTAACAGCCATTTAATGGAACAGTAAGCCTAAGATCTTTTTACAGATTATATCCGAGGCCACCTTAAGTTAATCATTTGCCATGCATTTATCGATATATATCTCACTCATATTCGATTTATCATTTTCTGTATTATGTTCATTATCATTTCTCTGCAGAATTCTTCCGAAGTAATAGCTTCAAGCAGAATGGGGAAGAAGTCCAAGAAAACTACAATGTCTTCCGCTTCGCCGGCCACAGGGCAAATCGTCGTTGATCCAGGTTCTAAAAAAAAAGGATTAATATCGGATACCACATGCCTAGGACTTGCCAGAACTACTTGGCAAGGTACCTATAATTTGATCGAAGTCGAAGGGCCAAAGGTGGCAGTAGTACAAGTCTCAGCTGACAACACTCGCAAATCTGAGGCTAATCTAAAGGATTTAGCCAACTCTTTTCCTCATCGGATAGCGGCTCGGGAGCAAATCCTCCCATATACAGATGTGGTTAGATGGGCAATTTAGGAAATCCCAATTAAAAACCGAACCTTCAGCACCAGAGATGGGAGAATTTTTGGTTCCTTTCAAGCTGAGGACTTAAGGCAAATGTATCATTTACCGGTGCCAGAGAAGAAATATAACATGACTTTTCTCGAAAAATTTCGAGCTGAGAATGAGACTGAATCCGAACCCATTTAGGATTGGAGACAAAAGCCAGCAAAACACAAACACGAATCTTCGGGTAAGTACTCCGTCGATTCTCTATGCTCTCCCTATTGCTATGCTGGGATAATGATGTGTAGGTTGTGGGAATTACGTGATTTCGCCAATTTTACTATAGAAATGGTCCCCTTATTGGAGGTGGCATGTAGTGGTGAAATAATGGATTGGGAAAATATATTGTCCGATAAGTTAGCATCCACAGTTCTTGATTTTAGATCAAAGTCCCGCGTCACTGAAAGGTTCATTCCCCCATTTTACTATAGTGCCTATATATTAGATGTCCTATGTTTTAATTCTGAATTTCCTATACTCGGATGGAGGTGGACGTCGCAAGACCCCACACCCGTTCACATATACCATCAAAAGTTGTGGAAAACCAACTACAAGCACCATTTGTATCAAATCTGCAACGGCTTCATGTTGCTCATTCATCATTCTATTTTCAATAAGCCTGCTCCTAAGATTTCCTACCAAGCAGGGATTGATTTAACATCCATAGGAAGTTGGTTCGAGGAGGAAAAGTTCACTTATATCAGAATTTTTGGTAGTCAAGCCAAACCCCACGTTCTTCCTCTATACATCCCTGATAAACTGTTGTCCAGGGAAATAGCATATCAGATCATCTCCGATGGGGTTACACAAACTCTAAAGAAAGCTAAGAAGCAGGTCTGGCCTTCTTTTCCCTTGAGATGTGGTATCTACACTCTACATGATTTCAAACATGCAGAGAAAGAATCTGAGAAAATAAACTCATTAACCCTGGCAACTCTATCGAGTAGGCGATTTGATCCAAACAAAGTCACCTATAATGCACTTGAACAGGCCAAATTGACCAAGTTCGAGCATAAAGAAGATAGATTTGAGGACTTGTTCGCATCGGCCGAGTCAATGTATCAAGTTAAATCGCTCGGTATAATTGAATGCAAAGATGAAGGACTAGTTGTATTCAACCGACTTAGAGAGCAGAGGTTGCAAACTCTGCCTCTAGATCTGTTAGCGATGACTCGAACAACAAAATCAAGCGAGCCTGAGTAGCGACTTGTTAAAGAACCTCCTATTACATCAAAGCAACAGGAAGAAGTGCATGAAAAAAGACAAGAAGAGACCCAGGCAAAAGAGCAAGAACATAGCAGTTTAAATGTAAATGAAGATACTCAGATTGATTCGAAATTGCTCCAGCAATGGCAGCAATTTAATTCAATTATCGGCAATCTTGAATGCTCTAAAGATGACGAAACATCAAAAGAGGTCAATACACAGGAGGTGACTTCAAAGCCGGTTTTAGGTGAAACCAACGACCCACCTAAGTCAAAAGAAGTGGAAATAATCCCAAAGGATCCTTCCGGCGAAGTCATTTTGCAGATTGAAGAGATTCCTCCCTTAGATGTCTTCTATAGCCCAAGACATAAAGCTGTAGTGAAACGACAGAGGAAGAGGAGAAGAACTGATCAACCTTCTTTATTCCCAGAACAAACAGTAATGGGCAATGTGCTTTGGAAAGAGGAATTTGACCCCTCTGATGATTTGACAAAACTATCGCAATATGCTGGAGCCTATTCGGTGGCGACAATAGACAAAGCATCAGAGGTGAGCAGTTTATTGAAGACAAAAGACCGGGATATCTTTTCTCTACAAGCGTAACTATCAGAAGCACAACAAAAGGCAGAGTAGGCAGAACAACAATTGATAGTACAACAACAAATAAAAAATCAATTGACTAAGCAATTGCAGGAGAAAAAACAAAGGATTGACGATAGTGCAGTCCAAAAGCAGAAGGAGCTATCTGAGTCATTGGCGCAACTAAAAGCATCAAATGAGAAAATGCTGAAATCCAAAGATGAGCAGATTGCTCAATTATCAGCTCAACTTGAGCAAACAAAGAAGTTCCCACAGATAAATGAATTCAAAGTAGAGGCATTTCAATTAAACAAGGGATTGATAAATCAGATGAAGCTTTTGTGTCAGCAAATTACCCAGGCAGAACCATTATGTGATTTAGCGTCATCCATAAGTGAGAAAGTAGAAAAGGCAAGAACAGACTTGGATCAAGCCGAAGAAACATTGACCAATTTTCTGGAATGGCAAGATACCGATCAGGGACAGGCGGCTAATCTACCAAGGATTCCAGAATCGCATAAAGAAATATTATTTACAGAATGTCAATCTCAGTTAATGAAGGCAGAAAGAGCGATTTCAAGATGCAAGACAACCACTAGTAATTTGGTTGAATTGGTTAATAATACTCTTTACTTGTCTAACATGATTTCTCAATGTACTCCAGGCAAATTAACAACAACGAAAATATTGGAGCAGTCATGTTACCCGGAGCTGGAGAAAAATGGAAGGTTAATCGCGAGAATTAACAATTTGACATGGGATGCCTATTGGTTATTTTTAGTGAAGCCACACAGCCAGAGAGCCGCCCTCAAATGCCTCACAGATGCGATCGGGTGTATTATCCCCGATATTCAGGATGCCACCTTTGTTGCCAACTCAGTTCTCGCCTCAACAGACCACCCGAAGTGGAGCCAATGCTTGCGATAAGCCAGCTCAGGTTTAAAGGCAAACAACTTGAGTGATGATTCATACCGCCGACTTCCAGATCGCTGCCAAGAAGATAGTTATCATTAATTGATACCAATTAAGTAGGATTTTGGTTTCATAGATTTTTAGTTTAGTGTAGTATTTATAGACCCTTTCATGTATTTAGAAAGGGTCGTAAAGTTTTGTATATGAATTAAACCCTGAAGTTGCACTATTGTACTTCAGGGATATTCTTTTATAAAACTGGACCAACCATTCCGATTTTTGACAAAGAAGCTTTTATGCAAATGTGCACTACTATCTTTGTTTGAAAGTATTTCTGCGTTGGAAGAAGAATTTCAAATAGCGATTGATATTGGGATTGATTAGCAGCCATATGGTACTATTATCTATGTCTGACTCATTCTTGTTATATAAATTGTCATTTGATCGCTCTTGCTATTATCAGAATATATACATGTGTTTTAACAACATTATTTATTCATTCCACTATTGGATGTGTACAGTACGCTTTTCTTCCAATCATGTATGCATCAATGATATAAATGATAAGTGCAGCAATATTGTGTTAATCACTTTGTTTAACTATTTAAATGAAGTAATCCTTGAATGAATAAATATCTATGTTTATTTGACAGAGTCATCTATATGCCTATCAATAGACAAAGATCATCAAACGCTACATTTCCAAAGAATAATTGTTCCCGGGATTAGTATTAGCTCTCTTATTTTGTTGATAGATTAAGTTATTCGCCTATCATTAGATCAGACAACCAATCACTCATCCAACCCTTTTATTCATTATTGGGAAACTGGTCCCATTATATCCAGTCGGAGCCACCATCCCAAACAGAAAAGGAGCTCTATTAAGGTCCGGACCGGGTGGTTATCCCCCAATGTTGATACAACGATTTTCGGGGCATCAACATTTCTGGCGCTAGAAGGAGGGCCATCCACTATGAATGGCGAGTAAGTCAAAACCTACAGACCATTCACAGAGTAACTCACCCTCCACCTCTCCTCGGACCTCTCGTTTGCACGCTGAAACACCAGTGTCCAGACGAGAAGAGGAAGGATCAACTACTACTGCTCAACCTCATCATACTTCAGAACATTTAAGCCCGGAGTCCCCTGAAGTTCAATCTATCATCCAGAAACTTCAAGGCTTCTCGATTTCACCTCCTAGATCTGAAGTATCACAAGGCAGTCAGACTTCGCAATTCCACTTACCTCATCACCTTACCAGACTTCAAAGCGAAAAACTCGGCATTGAACCACCTGAGTTACTTTTACCCCAAAGGAAAAGGATTAAAAATAACACTGAAGGTTTTGGTAGTGAAACCGTTTCTCCATCATCTTCCATCTCATCATCACCTCTGCGAAGTCAAACACCCACTTCACCATTACATATTATTGTTCACCAAGAGACTTCACCTCCAACATCACAATCCTTTCAGTCTTCATTTCTGCCTCCTCCCCAATCACCTGGAACACCACGGGCGATCGCTGGTACTCCCAAAATGGCTCAAACACCATGGAGAAGTCCTGGTGCAGTCACTATGCTTGCGCCTTTACATCCATTACCCGATTATCCTGAGAAATGGTCACCAAAGTTCAATCCAGATGCTGGAACATTAGCCGAGGAACACATAAATAATATTATGTTGTCAGTTAATCTGAAGGGAGTAATAGAAGAAGATGTTGTAGTTAGATTGTTCCCCTATACATTACAAGGATTAGCAGGGTCTTGGTATTTTTCCTTGCCCTCTGTAGGTTTTAACCCTGTACAGAAATTACCTGCATATGAATTCTAAATCACAGGAGAAATAAAAATGCGAGAGCATAACACATAAAACACATATACACAGAGATTTCCCACTGGATCTCAAAACCGAGACTACCAGCTTGATTTTTCATTATATTCCTTTCAATGTTACAATACATATTTATACATGCCGAGCATCCAATACCATGGACTGAAAAACCATCACGTCCAATACCATGGACCAAAAAACCATCGATCCAATACCATGGACCGAGAAACCATCGCGTCCAAAAAACATGTGCGAAAATCATGCACAAAACCATAGGTGGGTCCGCCCAACCTAACATAGGGTCCAAAACCAAAATTTTCTGGGGCGCTGCCCCGGACCCCATAAAGTGGGGTTACGGGTACCCCTCAAACCCCCTGTTAACTATGTGGAAAGAATATAACACAACCCAACAAAATGGTCCTTATATGAAAGTGGTATCACCCCACCATAGGTTAATTATGTCGCTACCTTCTCCATGCTCACGTCTACTGATGATCTAGTTAGTGATCTAGTGCACCATGTATTGTAAGAATTGGAGCCTAATCTTGCCATTAGATCCCTTGACATGTATCCCTTCCAGAGAGTTGTTCTCCCATCTAATGAGAACCTATTGGAAGCTATGACCTCTTATAGGCCGTGATCAAGGTGCCATGAGGGTATTTATTTTACTATTTCAACCTCGTTAAAGAATGAAATAGGTGTCATGAGGAAAGTTCCTTTACTATGTCAACCTCGTTAAAAAATGAAATAGGTGTCATGAAGAGTGTTTTTTTACTATGTCAACCTCATTAAAAAATGAAATATGTCCTTTGAGAATGGTTATTTTCTTGTGTCAATCTTGTTTAAAAATGAAGCAAGGTATCATGAGCATGGTTCTTTTCATGTGTCAAGCTCATTAAGAAATGAAACAAATCTCCTTCCAACTCGATTCTTTGATTAGATATCGTAAATTCCCATTCAAGTCTTTCACCTAATCTCGTAAGTAAACCTTCATTCCATCCACCTATTAGTAACTAGTAGTCTACTTAGGTGAATGAAATGAATCTTGGGGGGCATGTACCTCAAATTAAGTTATTATGTTGGGGGCATGCGAACTTATCTCAAGCATAGTTTTTATTTGTTTCAAGCTTGTGTAAAAATGAAACCAAATCCAAGAAAAGTTTGTCTTTGTTTCAAACTTGTGTAAAAATGAAACCAATCTCAAGCATAGTTTGTTTCCATTTCAATATTGTGTAAAAATGAAACCAAATCCAAGCATAGTTTTTCTCCATTTCAAGTTTGTGTAAAAATGAAACCATTCCCACTTTACCTCTCATGATTTCCATTTTTATCTGCCTATTTTTTCCAAATGAGCCTTGGTTTTGACATTCCATTGTCATCATCTTTTTAGTAGATCATATGCTTTCACTTGGTTTTTTAACCCTTACCTCAAATTAAGTTATTATGTCGGGGGCATGTGAACTTATCTCAAGCATAGTTTTTATTTGTTTCAAGCTTGTATAAAAATGAAACCAAATCCAAGCAAAGTTTGTCTTTGTTTCAATCTTGTGTAAAAATGAAACCAATCTCAAGCATAGTTTGTTTCCATTTCAATATTGTGTAAAAATGAAACCAAATCCAAGCATAGTTTTTCTCCATTTCAAGCTTGTGTAAAAATGAAACCATTCCCACTTTACCTCTCGTGATTTCCATTTTTATTTGCCTAATTTTTCCAAATGAGCCTTGGTTTTTCCTTTCCATTGTCATCATCTTTTTAGTAGATCATATGCTTTCACTTTGGTTTTTTACCCTTGCCTGAACAATATTTGCGATGAGTCATCTTATTAGCAAGCCTCTTGAGCTTTACATGTTTAGAGACCTTTACATGTTTTGAGCAGTTCCAACATTACCAAAACTAGTTTCAATCCTTTTATACCAGTCATTCCTCTAGGTGGAGTCATCTTTCATCTCTTTTCAGACTCCAAAAATATGAAAATATTGCCAAGAAATTTTCGTTTCAAACTCATTAAAGTAAATGAAATGATGTCTACTCAATATAATTTTAGCCCTTTTCTAAATTGAGATAAACTAATGTAAGAAAAATGAATACCTTAGTCAAACATGGCTAAGAGGTTCTCTTGAATATTGTTTTCTACCTTTTTGGATTCAAGAGACTATCTACGAAAAGGGACATATGGAGTTTCTTTTTTGCCTCTCTTTCAAACTCTCTAAACATGAAAAATATGTCAAGTTACCCTTTCACCAGACCCATAAAATTGAAACGATGAAGTACTTTTCACCATGACGAGATCGAGCTACTCCTTCCTAGTGTTCATTAAAAATACTAGGATGGATTCATACGAAGGATGAACTTATATGACAAGAATATGCTATCCTCTTCAATGTTGAGATAAAAAAGAATGAGGTACCTACTAGAAATAATGAGGAAAAATGGAAGTAAACATGTCTTGTATTTTGTATAGAGGTAACATGTCGCTCTTGAACATGACACTTATCTATTGCTCATGTTGGGTTTGGGTTATCCTCACCTCATTACTTGCCTTTATGAATTTTGGGAATCCATTTTCCTCTCATCTGATTATATCCTATTATCATTGTGACCTCTGATCCTATGTTGAGTCAAATGCTACCAAAGTTCAAAGTCACGTCGTTGATATGTTCAAGAGAAGACATATCTACACTTCAAACCACTTATACCCTATTTAAATTTTTTACAACAATCCTAAGTCACTCTTGCCAACTCTGCTAAATCCTATGTTTTGCATTGATGATGTGGGAAACATTATGGACCTCCTTCGATGAATCACTTCCTATCATCTCCAGCTCATTATCTAGGAAGATGATATAGAGACTTCCTTTCAATACCTTGGAGCTTGCATGCCTCAATGCTAGGTTCTTCGCATTCAATGATAGGTTCACATCATTTGACTTCGATTGAATGATTCTATGCGTGTTCAACTTCAGATTCCTTTTTCAAACTCATGGATTGTGTTGTTGTACCTTGAGAGACATTGTCATTATTGATGGTTTCTCTCATTCCTATTAATGGTTCACATCATTTCCCAGTAATTAGGTGGTTTTCTACCATGTTTGACTCTGACACTTCTATTCACATGGTGAGATTCATAAATAGGTTGAGTCGAGACAGAGATGAAGACCGTTGGTTTCATCTAATAAATCTAGACTGGGTGGAGTTATTAAGTATTCATGATTTTACAAATGATCCCTTCTATTCGGATTGCTGCAACCATGCCATGGATCCATGCACATGATCCTTTTTGATCAGATGGTTGCATCCATGCCATGGATGTATGTATTGTTAGATGCTTACACTTTGAGCATACTTACATTAGAGATGTCAGATATATTGTATTATGTTTGATTTGTGGGTCTCCTGATGGTATTTCTCCAAAGTCCTTCCCTTTATTTGTAAAGAACTTCAGCCATCACTTCCTATTTTGACTTCATGCTTTAGGGGGCATCTCTTATAAAATACTTTTTCACACTCCCAACTTCATATCCTAAGTGTTGCACTTTGTGTCATCAATGTCGCAAGTGTTGCAAAGTGACCAACACTGTTAAAACAATGTATTCACCATGAAACATATTTAGAAGCATCCTTTAAGGAAGAAGAAGAATTTCCTTGAAGAAATTTTAAAGAATTTGTCCAAAAACTTGTTTTGTAGGCCCATCACTACTTTTAGTACACAAACCATGCTAGTAACCATTTGTCTAACTAGTGACCAGCACTTCCAGTGCGCCTTTTTATAGGGAAATTTACGTTGGCTCTCATTAAGAAGTTTTCCTAAAATGGAGGGGAAGCTTCGAGAACAATGAGTTGGTTGAAATTGAATGAATATTATAGCGAGACCTCCCATTCCTGGTTCTTGATCCTACTTTCATGGAACTTCCGCCAAAATGTAGAACCTATTCATCCTTTTATGGATCATCAACTCCCTCTCCTTCCCCATAAATCAAACCCCTACCATATACTTTTGGTTAGCTGTTGGTTGGATATTGCTTGGTTTCCTTCCTATGTTGAAACTATGCCCAAATGCTACCGATTTTGCTAAGGAGAAAGGAGTACTTGAAGGATAAGGCTAGGACTTGGAAACTCACCTAAAGGAGGCTTACAACATCAAGGCTTAAGTGGTTTTATGCTTCCCTTACTTTTTATTAATAATACATTATGTGTCTTCTTTCCATAAGTGTGTAAATAATTACTCATTTATGGTGATACTCCTTGATTTGTCACATAGTTTATGTTAGAATGATTATGTTGTGTTTTACTTAGTGGTCTCTGTTTCATCTTCCTTGTAGGTATTCATCCACAACGGCGTAGAGAGGAATAAGCTTGGAAGCAAGAAGAATTAAGGATGACACCAACACATGTTAGCATCAGAGTGAGGTAGGTCATCTATCCTCCTTTGTGTTTTCTGGTATAAACTAGGAAAGTTTGCACATATTTGTCTTTGTTTGTTGTTAGATCTGCCCATAGGACTAGAGGAATCATTTCTATATGCAGAAAGGTTTGCATACACAACAAATGCACCCTGTACTCATCATCATCTTGCAACATTTAATGAAGTGGCCTCCACATTCTTGACACTGGGCCCAGAGACATAACCCACACTGGGTGAACAACGTTATCAACTTATGTATGTTCTTTGATTTGATGGTTGTCATTATGTTTACTCTTCTTTAAAGTATGCAAATGTGGTTTTTCATACTATTTCACATGCAATTCTTCTAATGTCACAGAAGTAAAATATATTGGTTGATTCTTGTAGCTAAGAGAATACAGATCAAGTTTGGTACCAGAGTGGTCCTCTTATTCATGCAAATTATGAGTGTGAATGATAACCATAGATTAAATGTGCAACATGAAAAAAATTTGGATGATGGCAGAGATCTCTATGAGGCCTTCTATAGGATAGCCAACATGGTAGATATAATTTATGTAGATTATGCGCAGAAAAGGGCAAGAGAGGAATAGGAGAAGGAAAGAGTAGAGGACGATGCTCCATCTCCATCCTCCAGTGATTATTCATCTTCTTCATCATATTCTCATAATTCAAGTGATGATATCAATCAGAGCCTTCAAGCAGAGAATGCGGAATTGAGGATACTTATAAAAGAAGAAAAAGAGATGAAGTAGAGATTGCATCTTCATTTAAGAGCCACATAAGAGGCATTAGAAGAGTTTAAGCACAACAAAGGCTTAGCGAAGGCATCATCACCTACTTCAGAAACAACAACTGAGGTAAACAATGTTGATCGTTCTTCAGTTTCATTTTCACATGACGCTATTTCTATTAGAAGCCTTGAGGTACACATTTTAGCAATTGAATTGAAACTCCTTACTAAGATGGGATACACTGAAGGAGAGTGCTCAAAGGTAGCAAAAAATTCCAAGTGTTGGCTTGTTGGGTCCTGACCTAGGTTCAACGTTAATTAGCCAAACAAATCCCTACACTAGTGGCCCTTTCCGCATCAGCCCATGGGGTGCGGACCAAAGTCTCAACCGAAGCAGTATGGGGGGATGTTGGAACCAAGTTTCGGCACCCTGAGATGGTTGTGATGTCGTTTTATTCCTTTTATTCCTGCCTTCGTGTAGGTCGCTTCACTCTAAGTCTTACCAGACGAGCCCTCTATTCCGCCGTTCAATACCTGTGCAAAAAGGTACAATTTACCTTTGCACAGCCCTAACTTGCGGCTCAGGTACTTTCGCGCTGCTATGGCAGTGTACCATGTTGATTCCCAAACTAGTCTAAGTGTCTTACTTGTCTTAATAAACAATTATAGTTAGCATTGCGTAAACATATATCCTTAATTGTGTTCAGTTTTCCAATGTAATTTAATTCATTCGCACATCATATAAGCATTATAAAGTAAATTCATACATAAAATGACAAGATGCATTAATCGGAACAAAGACTTAGAAATTGTAGAATACTTCTCTTTATTGATACCTTTAAGTGATTATAGACTCTATCCACTCCGCGCACACAATTGCAGGGGTCCGTGCACTTAACTGTGGACTTCTACCCTAGGCCTCTACGCACTCAGCTGTAGAGCCTCTACCTATGCTACAATCCAAAACTTAGACTTCCTACTTTAGAGTTATGACATTCTTATTCATTACATTACTCTCAAACTACTTAGAGCTTAGCTCTTTTTATACGATCCCATGGTCCGTGGACCATGGGTGGATTTTTTATAGCTGAATTTACTTTAAAAAACTAAGGGCAGACAACCCTTTATGACCTATGACACCTTTGCACTCCGCGACCCCAAAATGTGGAGTCTTTACAATATTATTACAAAATTTGACCAAAACATGGGATTTTAGCCCCAAAACAGTCCTTGGGGGATCCCACTCCCAACAGGCCCCCAACACAAACATCGTGACTTGCCCTCGAGTCACTCAGTAGGCACAAAGATCTTTGTACAAAGCCCTTCTAGCTTGACTCATATGACCAAAACCTCAGTTGTGCACTGTGCAACCACCTGTTTCATGTCTTCCACTGTCTACTCAGTCATTGCTCCTGCATTATGGGCCTAAAGCTTTTGTTGCGTCGCTTGCAGAGTCACAAGCTTACCTTCGATAGATCCTGTCATTATATAAGCCTCATCTAGACAGGGCTTCAGTCTTGCCTTCAAAAATGCTTCCTTAAGCAGCACTACGTCCACTTGTTCCTTCAGCTGCTTGGCCTCCTACAACTTGGCTAGTCTTTGTGTCAGCACGACAGTTCGTGCTGCACCCTTAACCTCATCATAATGCTGCTAGAGCTCATGTGCTTTTGTCTCTAGTCTCTATACATTGGAATCCTCCTGCAAGCTAGTCAGGACCTCAAATGATTTCTCAAACAATTGCATGCATTCTGCTACTGCACTATCCACCACTGCTACTGCTTCTGTGACAGTGGTCACCCACTGTTCCTTCACTTCTGGCAGAGTTGAAAGTTGGGCCCTCAATTGTAACTCCGTAATTTGCAAGTTCAACTCCAATTGAACCTATGCCATCTCAATACAAGTGTCACACACCCCTATGGCTAGCTTACAGATGCGTACCTTAACTGGATCCTCCTCCAGAATGGCCAACTCTAGGACCATTTGGCATGCTTCCTTGATGACCTGCATAATGCACTTGCTTTGATTGGTCGCCTTGGTCTCAGTGGTGATGGCAACATTTCTCTATAGCACAATATGCTCGTTGTTGATTCATTGTTCACCCATCATGCACCAAGCACAACAGTTTCTTGATGACCAAAACTGTCATCAGGGTCCGATTGTAGTGCAGCACCCAGAGCAGGTTGAGTAACCATAACTTTTCTACTCCCTTGAGCCACCTCCATGGATCCAATGCAGTCATTCTCGTATTTGTATCAATGATGCGGCACATCAACTGCTCGATCGCCAGGTGTGGGAACTTCTTGTGATCGGCCAAGTCCCAGTCTTCAAGTTTTAGCAATGACATTCATGTCAAGTGCGGTCCATCGAAAACAATTTCATCTGGCAGGAAAGGGGTTTGCAGGGGAGTCTTGTTCCATCGATCTCCTTTGGTACCTTGGTCTTAGGCTTGTGTGGAGGGACATACTCCGACAACCAAGTAATAGGGTCCAGACCCTGGGCTTCAACCTCCTCCACTTCAACTTCCACATCCTCATCATCCATTGGGATGTCTTCGATGTCTTCCTCCTTCAGCTCCAAATTTATGGCCTTGCTTTTCTCCTATGCAGTGGGTTTTGGTGGATTTCTCCTTGGAAATGCGTGCAATGGTATGGCAAGTTGCTTTCCCTTTTTATCCTTCATGATCTCTTTGGTTGGGGTTTGCTTCGGTCTCAACATTCTTGGTGATTTAGGGACTCTAGTGAGCACCTTAGTGACCTCTGGAGTAGCTACTTCTGCCTCCATCTCAACTTCCGACACTGATTGTTCTACTTCGATATCTCTAACTTCTATGGGTGCCGACATGATTTTATACAAGAACTCCTATGGGTGCAATGTCTCAAATACTTTACTAGCTATCAAAATCTCATAGTGTTTATGATTCATGTGCACCTGAGAGCTCAACAACTCAATTCTCCAAATGCCAAGTGTTTTTCGCTAGACAACCACTTTTATTTTATAGGGAATTTTGAATTCAAATCTCACTGTTCCCCCCAAATTCGGTTCATTAATGTCGGATTGGTGAATGATATTCAAGGATACGAGCTATAAATTTCATCTGAAATGTCGGCCACTCACTCCATTTGGCCTCACTTCTACCGTCAAATCATGAATAGTGACTTTAACAGTCACTTCCCGACCGACCTGCGCGA
Source organism: Pinus taeda (assembly GCA_000404065.3). Lineage (NCBI taxonomy): Eukaryota > Viridiplantae > Streptophyta > Pinopsida > Pinales > Pinaceae > Pinus > Pinus taeda. The sequence continues at coordinate 13,625 of APFE031592244.1, read as the reverse complement.
TTTCTCTTTGGGTAGCGCAGCTCCCTTCATGTTGCTGCAGATCCTGTGACACTTCCTTACTTTTCATATTCCTCAAATCGCATAACTCCCCAACATGGGAAGTGTAGTTTATAGTCCCGCGCCTCCTTTCAGCTGCCTGGAGTGCTAAGACTATGCTATCTTCATCTAGTCACATGGTCGGATCGCTGGTGTATGGCTTCAAGCGACTACCATTCACCTTTCCTAGAAAGGGTTCTCCATTCAATTTGATTAGTTGTACACTCCTCCGTTGGTAATCTCCTTAATTACATAGGGCCCTAACCAGTGAATTCTGAATTTCCCTAGAAATTTATCAAACTTAATATCATATAACAAAACCAGATCATTTACCTTAAAGGTGCACAACTTAATGTGTCCATCATCCCAGGCTTTTTCGTGCTGCTTCTGGACCTGTTGGTGAAATCTAGCTAGAAATCTCTCTTCCTTAAGCTCATCTAGTTGTGTGAGCCTTTCCTCCAGGGCTCTACAATCCATCATACCCATGAGTGCTATTGTCCGCAAACTAGGCACAATATATTCCATGGGCATTACCGCTTCAACCCCATAGACAAGCATAAAGGGGGTTTGTCCAATCAACTTCTTGCATGTCATTCGATAAGCCCATAGTACTACAGGTATGCATAGGTCCCAATCACTTTGCTGAGAATTGCAAACCTTGGTCAGTGCATTTTCTAGCACTTTATTGAATGCTTCCACCATCCCATTAGCCTACAGGTGATAAGGTGTGCTATTTTGGTGATATACTTGAAATTCATCTGTCAACGCGCTGATCATCTCATTTAAAAAGTGTGTACTGCGATCACTCATCAAGATCTTTGGACATCCAAATCACATCAGTACATAGTCAAAGAGGAACTTTGCAGCAGTTGTGCTTGTGCAATCCTTCACAAGCTATGCCTCCACCCAATGAGTCAAATACTCTGTCACGGTGATAATGTACCTTGCTCCCATTTTTCCTTGGGGCTGAATGGGTCCCACAAAATCTATCGTCCATTTCTCAAAGTGTTGCAACATCATCTGTGGATTCAAAGGCATCTCATCCCTTCAGGATGGCCTGCCAGTCCTTTGACACACATCACGTGCCTTGCAATATGCTTTTGAGTCCTGATGGAGGGTTGGCCACCACAACCCTGTGTGTAGAATCTTCTGCGCAGTTGCTCTTCCTGCATAATGTCCTCCTGTGGTGGCCCCATGAGCATCCGCAAGGATGCTGCTCCTTTCAAACTCAAGTACATATCATCGCAATGTCTCATCAGACCCCATTTTGTACAGATGCTTAGCAATGACAGAGAAATCTGCCAGGCGCACCACTAATTCCTTCTTCTGCTGGACAATGTATCCTTCTGGGGTAGTTCCTGTCATTAGGAAGTGTATTATATCCTCAAAATGACCATCTGTCACACACACTCCAAATAGCTATGCATCAAGCAATTCCTCCTTCAAAATAGTGGGCTCTTCCCTATTTCAATGCATGACAAATGGTCTGGTCCCTGTTTCAATGCATGACAGATGGTTTGGTCCCACGTTTAGTCATCCAAGATTTACAATAACTTGAAAATCAAACTCCTGGAACAATAAGAGCCACTTGAAGATTCTCCCCCCCAACACAAGTTTATTGACCAGGTGTTAGCGCTCGAATCTGCCTCAGGCTGAGGAAGGCAAAACTCAAGGCAACATCAAACCAAGCTCAGCCTCGTAGTTAGCCCTACGAGGATAGGAGAAGACTCTCTCCAGTCAATCTCGATAAAATGAGAAATAGGGTGCGAGATGACTCTATAATGGGAACTGATTTTAGGCTAGGTATAAAGTACAAGGAGTTTGAGGTTGATTTTTGAGGTTTTTTGTTGAATCAAAGGGAAAGGCAATTTTGGGTGTGGGGATGAGACACATTTTTTGCAGAGGTCTACTTGGGGCAAGGTAGGCGATTGTCATGATGCTTTCAAAGAGAATGAATGGCTAGATCTGACTGGTGAGAAGTTAAACAGAGCAAGAAGCTTTCAAGGATTCTCCATAAACAAATGAAAACATGGAAAATCAAACAAACTTAAAGGCAGAGCATAACAAATTATGGATTCTACCTTAACACTCCATTTGTTCATTTGCAGAAGATGAGAGAAGGAAAATGATACACATAACAACTTACAAATACTGAAATAAGCACACCATCAACACATAAAGCCACATGGATCCCAAATAGTGTTGCAAAACCCTGGTCTTTCCTTTGCCAAAAATGCGGAAGTGAATGTACAATAGAGTGTCAAGCTTTTCCCAAGAGTCCAACCCTGAAAATGACTTAGAAAATACATAATATAGGCAAGACAACCCATTCCCTTGCCTCTAGGGGTTGAGCTCATCATCCTAGGAGCTGTTTCAACCAACTCTAAAAAAAGCACTACAATCTAGGCAGTCAAAACAACTTGCCTCTATAAGGTAGGAAACTGATTCATTCATTAAATTTTCACTCTTTGGTGAATGAATCTTCTAGAACAAGTAACTAGGTGCCAAAATTACATCATGTTCAGTCAATTACATCAAGAGAAGTACAAAATTACATCAAGAAGTGAAACTGGTGAAAACTGGCCAAATTCCTGAGCTGGAGGATGAAAATTTGACCAAAAACCTCTATGCGTAGCGCCTTGATCTACATGCATAGCGCACCTTTTAGCCTATTTTTGGGGCACTTCCCGACATCCAAATTTAGCTCATGATAGCTCGTTGGAAAGCCAAGGATGTCTACTTTCTAACCCAAGTGGAATTTCCAAATTTAAAGCTCATTTCCCCCCCTCAAAATTGCATTCGCCCAGAAGTACTTCCTGCTGGAGCAAAAGGTGGCAACAAAGTGGTTTTCATGGTGTTTTTGGTCCTTTTGATCATCCAAAACTTGATGAAATGATTAGAAAATAGCTAAGCATGCATAAATCACCATGACAAACCCAAAAATATAAAGTTTTCCTTCAGCAAGTGTCCCTATCAAAAGAAAGCGCGTCGACGCGCTACGCGTTGAGCTGAAAAAACCTGTTTTTAGGCCAAAATTTTTCAAAATGACAAAAATTTCTCCGAATTTACTCAAATTCAGAGTGAAAACCCTCCATCATGTATCGTGTCTAGCCAATGAAGCCTCGGCCAAAATCCGGAGTGGATCAGGTTTTTTCCACCATTTTAGTGCTTTGCTCAACTGCCTCTTTAGAATCTTCATTTTTGCTTTGCAGACATGCATACGAGCCCAATAATGATTTTTCATATGATGAAGCATGTCTTTGTCTCTATTGGCCTTTGCCAACAATTTCTCCAGATGAGTGTTAACATGGATGAGCATAGACTCTCGATCAGTCGGTGTCATATCACCTGGTCTCTTTCGGGCCAATTCTCGATCCTCACGGATTTGGCGCAGCTCATAAAGTGTATGTTCATCCTCTAGCTATTTGTTATGCTGCTCCAGGTAGTTTATCACCCACTTAGCCATCTGCAATTTATTTCTCAGTGAGTCATTCTCATCTTTTTTCTCCCAGATGATCTCCTTTAGCTCCGAGCTAGGAGAGCTCGCATCAACATCAATGATCGTGAAATCAATGTCTCGGCCTCCTGAAGGACCCTCATCATGCATAGACCTCTTTCCCCTGTCCTGGATCTGTACCTGTGCTGAAGAAGAAGGCGAGACCCCTTCCACATCATGTGGAGATAGTACTCGTCGTGTAGATGCAAATAAGGCCCTGTGGCCTTGCTGGTATGTCACATACACTGGAGCATTGACATGCTCAGTCTCAGGAATGTCAAACTGATGTGAAGGCTCTCCCTCATCATGAACTATCTCTAGAGGTGGTTGTGGCGCTGTGAAAAAGTGCCGAGAAATAAAATCCTCCCAGGTAATGCCCTGCTGTGCCAACTGATGAACCACTACGATCTTGATCAGCGGGTAATGATATGCTGCTGTGCTGGGGTCTTCTTTTGTACTAAAACAACCATCCTCTCTATGTTGCGATACATGAAGTATGGAATGTTCATCAAACGTACCCTTGTAAAATGCATCAACAAATGGACATGGTACGCATAAAGATGTGAGAATCTGCCCTCACAACTGAAATACCGAATGATGAGTTTCATCAAAGGTGCAAACTGATCACTCAGGTATTGGAAAGGAAAAAACCTGCTCAGGTGCCTCATATATTCAGGTTTGATGTACGGCTCATAGTAGGATTTCTCTAACTGCTGACGCTTATTCCATTTCTCTCCAATATTTGGTATCCCAGTGGCCACTGCAATAGTATCTGGTGACAAAATGAAATCAACTCCGGTGAGGTTTACATGGCCATCATGTAAATGTAGAACAAACAAACAAGCTAGTTCACGATGATGCTGAATTTGTGAAATTAGCTCACAATAGTGATAGCATGACTGAAGATGAAAACAATCCATTACAAGCGGGCAAGCCTGCAATTGAACCAAAGAAGTGGGCTCTTCCCTGAGATGCTTACCACCTTTGCCACCTCTGCGAGGCCTCCGTGGCACATTACCCTCTGTTGTGGAATCACTGTCATTCTCCTGCTCATAAACTGAATCTGTCTCACATGGCTTTGAAAATACAATGTCTGCAATATGTATGTTGATATAGGGGTGGTGAAATCAGAATTTCAATGCATACTCAAAACCCAAATATGTTTACCGAAGCATCATAAGAATTAAGCCATAATGGTAATAACTCTGTTTCAGTGTGTTGGCATGAAACAGTCACTGTTTTGATCACAAGGACAGTTTTGACAAATGAACAAAAGTGTGAAGTGCACCCTTTATGATGTTGGCTAAAACTTGAAAAATGAGTATGGGACTGTATTTCACGAATGGAGAATGGGAAAATCTTCACAAAGCCACCCACATGTCTTTTTAGAAAAAAACCCTAAGGAATGATTTTGGTATGAGCATAGGGTTTCATTTTTCTACATCCAATACATCAAATTTTCCACCTCAAACATACTACAAACAATTTAGAATTGACTGAGCAGCCATGAAACACCTACTTGCAAGTTTTGGAGTCGATTTGGCAAGATCTGGTTGCATTAACAAAATTTTTTTGGGGCTGTGACTGAGTGCGTAGCGCCCGAACCCAACGCGTAGCGCACACCTGTGTGTATAGCGCCTTTGTTTTTTTACACTGGCCAGTGAGGCCCAGCGCGTAGCGTGCACTCTATATGTAGCGCACAGACCCAACGTGTAGCGCACGCCTCCAAACGCTGTCCACGGGTTTGAAACACGACTTCGGCCTTCACAAACTCAAACATGATTTCTACCTTTGGAGTTTTGAACAAATGAAGCTATATGCCTCTTTTATATGTGAAGAAAAAATCTCACCAAATCAGATTTGATTTAAATTGGTTCAATAACCCACTTTATAATGTTTGGCACTTTTTCACCTTTGGTCTTTTAATACAATACTTCTTTTTGACTTTCTCTTGCTTCTTCTGAGGTTTTGACTGATAGTATTTTGTTGATTTTTGCAGGGATAGCTGTGATATGATCTGGCAAAGGAGACCAGGGCTGCGCCTGGACAATTCAAGAACTAAAATTTTTGAAAATTTATTACAAAAATGAAATGTCGACTTATCTTCAAAACAGAGTTTTGAAGAGAAGTCCTAATCTATCCGTATAATGATAAAAATCTTTGAGATAACCACCTATCGAGGACCTCCCTTTGGCCTATTGGCTTTATTAGACTTTGCAAAAACCAAATTGACTTAACCCTAGACCTAATGACCGAGAACACTTGTCATGACCTAGGAATTGAAACAGGGCTGCAAATGACCTTTCAAGACTTGATTTTTATGAATAGACCTAAGCCAGCAGTGCCAAGCACGGGGGGAATGAGTGACACAAACCTTTCCGTCAGATTTATGGCATGCCTTACGAAATGCAACTGATCGAAACTGATGGGATACCTAAACATGAAATGCAAAAAGAGTTCTGATCTCTGACGGAGGGATAACCAGACCGACTCTAACATTGGCTCCAATGGGGATGGTAGCTCCTCGGAGATGCCAAGAATAGCAGATCTCTGTAAGAGCTAGCCAGTGCCTTCGTCCATTGGGCTATGGAGTCATTATTTCAACACAAAACTTTGACAATGTGACAAAAAACCGAAGACAACTTTGACCAAAACTGACTCGATTTTCAAACTAAAAGGACTGATACAACTGACTTGACCAACTTCAAACCAACTAACCTCCATCTCTAGAATTATAGCCTTCACTGTGGGCCCCAGACTGAAGATGATAATTAGTACACATGTGCAAGAAAACAAAAGTAAAACGGTATATACAATGATGATGAAATGAGCAGAAAATACTCAGAAGTGGTAGCGCTTTAGCAGCCGACCATTGATCGGCCCTCCAGGACACTCGTCTCCATTCATTTCCTTGAGAAGAAAATCGTTCTGGCCACAATATGCTGCAATCTTGTAAGGACCCTTCCATAAGTTTTCAAATTTGCTGTGCTTTCCTTTGTCTTCATGTCGGGCATCCCACCTCGAAACAACCTCATCTAGCTGAAATGTGTCTGCTTTTGCCTTCCTGTCATAAATCTTTTTGATACGCTCGTGCAACTTGAAAGTATGTTGAAATACCTCCTCCCGTGTCTGTTGTAAATGAATCATCTGATTAATCCTTCTTTGCATAGGATCTTCCTCACTACCGGCTTCTTGAAGCAATTTGACTATCGGGACAGCAAGCGAAGTAGGAAAAACCATGTCTGTCCCGTACACCAACTCGAAAGGAGACATGCTAATAGACTTTTTCTGACTCACCCTATCAACCCACAGTGCATTCACTAATTTCTTGTGCCAGCCCCTTTTATTAATTTCCAACAATTTCTTAATGATATTAACCAAAGATTTATTAGATGACTCCGCCAATCCATTTCCCTAGGGATGGTATGCGGTTGAATGTCCCAAGCTGATATTGTACTTATAGCAAAACACGACCATTCTTTTTGACTTGAATGCTGCTGCATTATCTGTGATTAACTTACTTGGACACCCAAAGCGTGACAAAATATTGGTTTCAAGAAAAGAGATAATTACCGCATCTGTGGCTTTTTGAGTAGGAATCGCTTCAATCCATTTTGTGAAGTAGTCCGTGGCTGTCAATATCCATCTATGCTATCTTGACGATGCCGGATGGATTTCCTCGATGAAATCCAATCCCCACTGCTGAAAAGGTGCACTAACTTCAATTGGTTTGAGAGGCAAAGGCTGTAGTTTCTGCTTCCCTTCGAAAATTTGGCATTCATGACAATTCTTAACAACCTTATACACATCTGAAAACAACGTTGGCCAATAATAACCGGCCCTTAGAATCTTATTCATTGTGGTTTTCCAAAACAGATGGCCTCCACAGTCCCCTCTATGAAAGTCTTCCACAACTCTTTTGGCTTCCTCCTCTACCAAACAATTCAATAACATTCCACGAGGGTCTTCCCAATACATTGCAGAATTTAGTATGCAGAATTTTGCAGCTTTCAATTTCAATGTTCTACTCTTATTTCTAGGCATTACGGGAGGTGAAGACAAATTCTGAAGTACGTATAAAATGTCAGCATACCAAGGGGAAGAAAGAAACATATCAGATACCTGAACTGATGAACTCTCCTCATCTTCATCGAACATGGCAGTAATCAAATTTATATCTAGAACCTGCAGATTTGTTTCAGCCATTAACTTGGCAAGTCCTTGTCCTTTAATCAGTTTGGTTGGTTTAATCTCCACATCATACTATAACAACGCAGCAATCCACTTACCCCATCCTCCTTCTGGGTCTGCCTGTACCAAAATATCTTTAACTGCTGTGTTAGGAACATAGGCTATAATATGGGAATGCAGTATATACACACGGAAATCTTTCAAGGCCTTTACAAACGCAAGTGATTGTTTCTCAATAATGTTGTATTTCAATGCTCTATCCCTTATAATCTGGCTGAAAAAGGCAATGGGCTTTCAACTCCTTCTCTTTTCTGCATTAATACAGCTGCTAAAGTGTGCTCAGAAGCAAATGAGAACAAAATAAAGTCCTGTGTGTAGTCTGGGCTGATTAAAATAGGAGCTAAGGAAAGAGCTAACTTCACTAAATTGAATGATTTCACTGCCTCTTCGGTCCACTTTACCTGATTGTCCTTTTTTAGCATGCTCGTGATTTCTCTAAGATGCTCAGCTAGATTTGGAATGAAGCGACGCAAAAAATTCAGTTTACCATTAAAGGATTGTATTTCTTTCTTGTTCCGGGGTTGTTCAATTTGTTGCATGGCTTCAACACGTGCAGGGTCAACACGGATGCCATCTTTCGATATGATGTGGCCAAGGAGCTTGCCCTCATCCATGGCAAAAAGAGTTTTTTTTGGATTCAGCGAAATGCCATATTTTCTGCACTTTTGGAAAACAACTTTCAAATGATATAAATGTTCCTCATCAGAATTTGAAAACACAGTTAAATCATCCAGGTAAACAACTAAAAAGACATCTTTCTCGTTGGCGAAAGCCATGTCCATTGCACGCTGAAAGGTGGCTCCTGCATTCTTCAAACCAAACAACATTTTTGCATAATGAAACATTCCCCACGGAGTGGTAAATGCAGTCTTGTCACGATCATCTTCATGCACTAAAATTTGGTTATATCCTGAATAGCCGTCGAGTAGTGACATCCTTGATGCTCCAACTACTCGCTGCAATATGTGGTCCATTTTTGGCAGCGGATAATTGTCTTTTAATGAAACCTTATTCAAATTTCTGAAGTCGATACATAAACGGATCTCACCTGTTTTCTTTCTCCCTGGCACCAAATTTGATATCTAATCTGAAAATCGGATAGGCACAATGATTCCTGACTTATACAATCTATTTACCTCTTTTTCAATCAATGGTAGCAGCTTTGGATTGATTCTCCTCAACTTTTGACGAAAAGGCTTCTGATTTGATTTAATGGGGATAGTATGTTGAATGATATTAGTGTCATACATTTTTAAATATGAGTAATCCCACGCAAAAGCATCAGAAAATAAAGACAACAACTTCACATACTCTGCCTTTACCTTTGGTGATAATGACTTTGATAATTTTACCATCTTGGGATTCTCAGCTGTCCCGATATTTACCTCTTCAACACCTTTTTCACTTGGCTTCAATGTTGGTTTACGGGCTACATCATCTTGGTCGAAGAGTTCCTCCAAAGGAATCAATCCCTTAGGAATGATGTTATCTCTAAGTTGCAGTACTTCCATTTGATTTATTTGTATATCATCACTACCATCATCATGTTCTATATCTATGGAGGTGTCTTTGAACTTACCCTTATTCTGCAGAAAATGATTAATCTCCTCGTCATCCTGAAAGACTTGCCAACATCGCTGATTGTCTGGAACGGTGGGACGGTGTTTCACATGAATCTCGAACTTGTTGCTGGAATTCATCAGAATTTTTAAGTTGCTTGCTGCCTTAGCAAGTCCATCAGAAACACCATTTTGTATGTGAGGCACACATGTCAAAGTATGATCAGAAAATAACTTCAGAATATCTAAGGCTGCATTTCGGTAAGCTCTCATGCGAGGATGCCTGGCCTGAAACTCACCCTTAACCTACTTTATCACCAACTCTGAATCACCATAGACTGCAATCCTTTTCGCTTTTAGCTTTCTAAGAATCTTAAGGCCAACAGTTAGAGCTTCATATTCCGCTTCATTATTAGAACAACCAAATGCTAGCTTGTAGGAACACACTCTCACTTTTCTTGGAACCTTATCCATAGCGGAAAATGGACTGCGAATCCAAAAACCAATTCCAGCACCATCACTACCTACTGTGCCATCAAAATCCATAGTCCAAAGACCATCTTCATCGTCCTCTAAATGCTGAAATTGCACCAGCTCTGTTTTTCCTGTTTGCTGCCCATTGTCTTTAGCTGATTGCTCCACAGTAGTTTGATTTTCTCTCCTTTCTTTTTGCAGAACTTCTCTAAAATTCTCAGTGATTTCTGGTATATCTTCCACCTGAACTAATTGACTATCTATATCATTAAAACTATCAGCAAGCAACACAAACGACTCTAAATCGGTATGTACATAATTTACAGGATGATTGATTGGCTTCTCTTTGTTGGTTATCATGTATTTCATCTTCTGCTCTCGATATAACTTTCTCATTTGACCAAAGACTGGAATTGTTGCGTAAGAGAAATCTAACTGTAGTGTACCTTTCATTTTTGCCCCCCAAGATCTTGAAAGGAGCATCCCAAATCACGGAGGAATGTTCACCACAACCACATCCATCAAGACATTCTTCGCTGGAATTTGGTCTAAGCTAACAACCAAATCTTTGATGAGCCCGATACACCTCACACAGCTAGAATCAAATGAATACAAATCATGATATTTCCTTGTAATGTCTAGTCCCAACTTTTCCATGATTGCCTTTGGCATCAAATTGTGTGAAGCACTCGAATCGAACATAGCGTTATGCAATACATATTCATGCAATCTCAAACTGATATAAAAGGGAGGAATATCACTGTCAGGGGACTCACCATCTAATGTAGGCCCAAATATCAATTCTGGCTAATCATCTTCAACATTTACCGTGTCAAACATTGGATCAAAATTCAGAATTTTGGAGACTTGACCACGGTAGCTGTTGTTCTTCATGATTTCTGTCAAAAGAATGGATATTTTTAATTTGGAAATTTCATTTTCCAAACTAAATGCTGAAACTTTTTCGACTTCTTTCACTAGAACTTCCTTCTTATCCTTAATTATACTTGTCTGATTTGCCTTTTCTGCTGATGATATTTTACTAGTTGTGCGATCAATTGTCTCTTTTCCTTTCTTCTATGGTATGGGTGAATCCATCTTCGGTGTTGTAGCTTCTTTTCTTTTCTGAATTGGATTTATGGGCACATATCAGTTTCTCAATGAGTACTGCTTCTGTTGAGTGGACAAAGCATTCAAATATCCTCTTTGGTAATCATCTAAATCTGCATCATTTGTTAGGATGAAATCTTCATCTTTCTGGGCAGCTGAACTTTCTCCATACTCTTCATCCTCAATGATGTAAATGGGCAGATCATCAGGAGTAAAGAAGTGATTTTGGTCCCCTACTACATCAGCATCATCATCTAAATCTTGACTCACAAAATTCTGCAAAAGAGGAGTCTTAATATGCTGCTGGGCTACCGGCTCTTGTGCTCTTTGTTCACGTTGCTTAATTCTAAACTGTGGCTGTTGTTGGCCACGGTAATTTGGATTACGAGTCTGCGTTTTTGATTTATCAAGGTTCATTCTTTTGAACATTTTTTCCATCTCACGAAGCTAAGGCGGTTCTGATGTAGACTCTTCCTTTATAGTCACTCTTTTCTCTGCTTTCAACCATGCTCTCTTATCATTCAGATTCGCCTCAACACTAACGACAATCTTTTGCATATCTTCTAAAGTAGGTGGATCTCTATCTCGTAGTGAATAGGCCATCTCTGGATCAAAACCATCTGGGAATTTAAGAAGAGTTGACTTTTTAGACAGTCATAAGTCATCTGGAATTGCATTATACATTGCATTAAATCTGATAATATAATCCCGAATAGACTCACCAAGATTACACTTGATGCTGCTATACTCTGAAGTGATTTGCAACGGATCTTTCTTCATTTCCTACCGATCTAAAAACAAAGTCTGAAGTTCCTGTAGTGTGTTGATACTCCTTGCCTGTAAAGCACTGAACCATTTTCGAACCTCTCCTCCAAAAGTCCGGGCAAACAATCTCATTGAGACATTTTCTGCATCAATTTCATGCAGGTCCAAAAAGTCTGTCATTTAGACAATATGCTGCTGAGCTGATATACTCTATGGTGTGCCATCGAATAAAGGGATCTTGCTTTGATAATCAGAGGACATAGGATCCAAATTGGTCGGCAAAGCAAGGGGTGCAAATCAGGCAGCCATGGCTCTTGGTGGATTTTTAGTTGGCCTTGGAGATGTTGGGGGAGTATGCGCAGTTGAGGTGTGAGCTGTATGAGGAGGTGTGTGCGGAGGAGATGCAGTTTTAGGCATGGAAACAGTGGATGAAGGTGAATTGACTGCAGACTTTTGATAAGAAATAATAGGTTGCATAGGGATGGTGGGAATGAAAGGCGGTTCAGTAGGAATTCTAGAGGTGGATGTCGTAATGGATGATCCAATGGTAGCAGATGCTGTTTCTAGAAAATCAATGATATTCGTAACCTCAATTTTAGTTTGGAGCTGTCTTAAAATGAAATTCTCAATAGACTTATTAGACCTTTCGATTTGAAGAGCGGTAGCGAAATCAAGATTTGGAACTATAGAATCAAGAGCATTTTCAGACTTGGTTTTGAACAATGACAGTTCAAACTTCTCATCAAAAGAAAGTTCTTCTAGATATTCAAAAATTGCAGGACATGAATGAGATTTAATCACGGGAGTCACAGAGCTTTTTTGACAGAGGAATCTTGGAATCAAATTCGGATTTTCGTAGACAGGAGGCGGATTCAGATCTGGATTAGCTCTGGTATGTCTTCTTGAAGCCAGTGTGTTTTGTCAAAAGATCAAAGGAATATAAGTAATTCAGCCTATCGACTTCTAGACTCAATCATCCAAAGGTCTAGAACGAACAAATATACTGGGGTGATTTTGCAAATCAAGTGCTGCATTCACAAGCTAACCAGAGATCGACTGAAGCAGCGTTTATCTACTTCCGCTTATGCATGGAAAAAGCATTTCGAAAGCTACCTAGCGTGACTTTAGACTCCGTCTAAGACTCATGAAAAAAACACATCAACAAGCAAACCATTGAGATTTTTCTTCCCTAGTATGGTCGCCACTATGTTAGCGCTCGAATCTACCTCAGGCTGAGGAAGGAAAAACTCAAGGCAACATCAAACCAAGCTCAGCCTCGTAGTTAGCCCTATAAGGATAGGAGAAGACTCTCTCCAGTCAATCTCGATAAAATGAGCAATAGGGTGCGAGATGACTCTATAATGGGAACTAATTTTAGGCTAGGTATAAAGTACAAGGAGTTTGAGGTTGATTTTTGAGGTTTTTTGTTGAATCAACGGGAAAGGCAATTTTGGGTGTGGGGATGAGACACAGTTTTTGCAGAGGTCTACTTGGGGAAAGGTAGGCGATTGTCTTGATGCTTTCAAAGAGAATAAATGGCTAGATCTAACTGGTGAGAAGTTAAAGAGAGCAAGAAGCTTTCAAGGATTCTCCATAAACAAATGAAAACATGGAAAATCAAACAAACTTAAAGGCATAGCATAACAAATTATGGATTCTACCTTAACACTCCATTTGTTAATTTGCAGAAGATGAGAGAAGGAAAATGGTACACATAACAACTTACAAATACTGAAATAAGCACACCATCAACACATAAAGCCACATGGATCCCAAACAGTGCTGCAAAACCCTAGTCTTTCCTTTGCCAAAAATGCGGAAGTGAATGTACAATAGAGTGTCAAGCTTTTCCCAAGAGTCCAACCTCTCCAACCTCTGAAAATGATTGAGAAATTACATCATATAGACCATCCTAACCCCTTTCCTTGCCTCTA
>APFE031592243.1:32857-142442 GCA_000404065.3 Pinus taeda | reverse complement strand
ATGAACCATCTGGAGGTGCTCAATACACGTCACACACTCTTCTAGAAGGCTCTAGAAGTGACCACAAGTAACTTTTTAAAGATGAAACTCGCGCCTTTTGACCTTTACAGGGGTACGCACCCATCCTTTGGCTTACAGAGTGTACAAGTACGCAGGCACAATGTGTTTGGAATGCGTACACGCAGGCAAGGTAGAGAGAACCTGCGTACCCAGAGATAAACATGTTTTTAAGTGACTTTCTCTCTTTTTGAGTTTGACATGAAGAGCAAAGGTTTGAGGCTTGACAAGGAGGACAATATGGCTATTGATGGAGCCATATTAACTGCAGATAGTCATGGTGACAAATTTCAGTGTAACAAAAGTTGTAAGATATCTCCCATTGGCCTTTGCTATACTGAAAATTTTTCTCAAAAGAAGTAGTTTTGATATTTACTTTTAAAATAGAAGCCTTAAACAAAAGGACGATTTCTAGGAAATTAAGTATATTTACATTCTAAAACCCCATTTCATTTTTGTGAAATCTTCTCAAGATTTAGAAGTACTGTAAATCATTTTACTGTTTTCAAAATGGACACAAAAAGGTTATCAATATCAAAACAGAAACTAATTCAATCTTAGCATCTTCAACTCTTACCCTGTCATCCATACTCTCTTAAGGAGAAAATTGTCCATTCCATTCATCAAAGTTTATGATTACTCAGAGTGTAGTTCTAAAATATTTGATATAAAAGATAAGGGGTCTTATTACAAGCCTGCTTACCATGATCATTGAGAAATAGTTTAACCGACATTACAACCACTGCATACTAAAACAGGGTAATGGCTTATAATCATAAGGCAAGGGGTCTCATCACGAGCCAGCTTGTTCAGTTAGATTACAACCAGTGAATGGAATTGTCAAACAATTGGCCACCAAATCAGGACAATGGATTTTTATCTTACAAAATAATAGAAATGAAAAAGAAATACAAAATATGAAAGCATATTTTGAATTCATTCTTTTAATCATACTCTGAAATGGATGGGAGAATGAACAGTCAAATGGTTAAAAGGTATCCCTGTCAAAACTATGAATGTTTACTGGCAGCAGAGGCTCTACCTATGACAAGGGGGTCATTAAAAGGCTAAGTTGGAAGGGTTCTTTGTTTTATCATTATCAACCAATAGAGGCCAATTTAAAACTTAGAATGTATTTAATTTTAACAAGAGAAGAAATTAGCAAAATAGCTCTTATTAGATTCAGAATGTATGTATACCTAATTATATTAGAATTTTCATCTTTGATAAGATTTCTATATAAAGAAAGTCTAAGTATTTCAATATTTCTCATAGATAATTGTTTCTCCCAGCGAATCACCAATTGTTGTGCTGTACAACAACCCCCCATTTCATAAGATTTTATCTTCAAACTATAATATGAAATGGGTCCCTTTTAGATAAAATTGGTATCAAATTATCATTCCTCAAAAGGTTCGAAAAGAAACAATGCATTATAAACCTTTTGAATGAGCACAAATCAGTCTTATAAAAATAAATGAATAATTCTTTTATTATTGCGATAAAGTGATCACAAGATCGCATATTGCAACAACAAAGGATGCATAACAAAAGGACCCATTGGTTTTCCTCGATGTGACAAGCGTGAATAACTATCGAATATCGGGAAGGTAAGCGATTGTAACAAAAGGCCCCCTCTCTATGCTTCGATGCGATATCGCTATCGACGATCGGGGAGTATAACATGCATGCAACAAAAGGCCCTCATCTAAAAAACTCCCGATGCGAATTAGCGATATCTCTATCGGCGATCGGGGATTTCGCAATGACACAAATATAACTACTCAATCATTCCTATGATATCCAATTGCGATAAAACTAAGCGCGAATTTCAAAAAGGATTGTAAAGGCTTGGGTATATTATGTTAAATTATTATTAAAAGCCTTTCTATTCCTGATATTGATTCACTTGCGATCAACCACCAAAAAATAAAAGCCACCCTTAAATAAATTATTCGGCGAATAAATGATATGATGAGCATTTAAATGATTGACAGGTTTAAATGGCCAATTAATGGAGCAGTTATGTCAAAATCTCTTCAGATATTGTATCAGCGGCAATATTATTTTAATCCTCCATTATTCATTGATTGATATAACTCTTTCATACTTGGTTTGCACCACCTATTCTCTGCATTATGTTTATTTTATCTCCTGCGTAGAGCTCCTCCAAAGCAGCAAATTTAGGCCAAATGGGGAAGAAATCTAAAAAATTTGGAATAGCTTCAGCTTCCGTAGTAACAGGACAATCTACCGCCGATTCGGGACCAAGTAAAAAAGGATTTATCTCAGACACTACATGTCTTGGTCTCGATAATACTAGTTGGCAGAGCATCTATAATCTGGTTGAAGCCGAAGAACCTCAAGAAGTATCAGTACAAGCTACAGCAGGTTCGAACCAAAAGTCGGAGGCTACCCTAAAGGATTTAGCTAATTTTTACTTACACCAGATAGTGGCTAGAGAGCAAATTCTTCCATACACAGATGTAGTAAGGTGGGCAGTTGAGGAAATCCCGATTATAAACAGAACATTTTGTATATTCGAAGGGAGAGTCTTCGGTTCATTTCAACCCAATGATTTGAGACAAATGTACCATGCCTGAACCAAAGAAGAAGTATAACAAAGCATATCTAGAGAATTTCAGAGATGAAAATGACACTGAATCAGCACCTATACGGGAATGGAGACAGAACCCCACAAAACACAAGCATGAGTCCTCGGGTAAGTACTCTGTCGATTCCTTGTGTTCTCCTTATTGTTACGCTGGGGCGATGATGTGTAGGATTTGGGGGTTGCACGATTCCTCAAAATTCTCAATAGAGATGGTACCATTAATGGAAGAAGCAGTCAATAGTGAAATAATGGATTGGGGAAATATATTATCTGATAGGCTAGCAACTGCTATTCTTGAGTTCAGAAATAAAACCCGCGTTACTGATAGGTTTATTCCTCCATTTTATTATAGTGCCTACATCTTAGATACTCTTTGTTTTAACTCCGAATTTCCTGTGCTGGGGTGGAGATGGACTCCACAGGATCCTATGCCGATTCATATCTATCACCAGAAGTTGTGGAAAGACCATTATAAACACCACCTATATCAAGTTTGCAATGGATTTATGTTGCCCATTTACTATGCAATTTTTGACAAACCTGCTCCTAAGATTTCCTCACAAGCAGAGATTGACTTGACAGCCTTAGGAAACTAGTTTGGAGAAGATAAATTTACATATATAAGAGTTTTCGGCAACCATGCTAGACCTCATGTTCTCCCCTTGTACATACCCGACAAACTATTAGCTAGAGTAGCATATCAGATTACTTCCGTAGGAACGACCAAGACTCTGAGGAACTCAAAGAAGAAAGTTTGGCCTCCTTTTCCTCTAAGGTGTGGTGTTTACACTCTGCATGACTATAAGCATGCAGAGAAAGAAGCAGAAAAAATAAATATGTTGAATCTCACCACTCTTCCTAATAGACGATTTGATCCAAGGAAAATCGTCTATAATGTACTGGATCAGGCAAAACTCACTAAATTTGAACATAAAGAAGATGAGTTTGATGATCTATTTTCTTTGACGGAGTCATTATTTCAGGTTCAAACATTAGCTAAAATCAGATATCACGACGACGTGTTAGTGGAATTTAACAAACTCAGAGAGCAGAGGTTGCAAACTCTGCCTCTAAATTTTCTAGCTACTGCCCCGATGACACAATGAAGCGAGCCTGAACAGTGACTTACCAACGAACCTCCTGCTACATTA
The DNA here is from genome assembly GCA_000404065.3 of Pinus taeda. Lineage (NCBI taxonomy): Eukaryota > Viridiplantae > Streptophyta > Pinopsida > Pinales > Pinaceae > Pinus > Pinus taeda. Next base: position 138,620 of record APFE031592243.1, on the reverse strand, counting down.
GAAATTTTTGAAGAAGTCCAAAGAAAAGAGCAGGAGGAACTCCAGAGGAAAGAGCAGGAGGAAGTACAAAGGAAAGAACAGGAGGAAGCGCAAAGGAAAGAACAAGAGAAAATACATGAGGAGGAACAGAAAAAGGAGCAGGATAAGAGTAGCAAGGATGTGAATGTCGATACCTGGATTGACCTGCGATTGCTCCAAGAATGGTAGCAATTCGACTCAATCATAAGCAATCTGGAAAGCTCGAAAGATGCCGATACATCCAAAGCAACTGATACACAGGATATAGCGTCCAAAAAGGTTCCAAGTGAAGGAACCAACGGCCTACCCCCTAGTACAGACTTAGAAATAATTTCGAAAGATCCTTCAGATCAAATCATTTTGCAAGTGGAGGATATACCTCCATTGGATGTCTTTTACAACCCAAAACACAGGGTCGTAGTAAAGCGACAACAGAAAAGGAGAAGGATTGATCAACCTTCCATGTTCCTTGAACAAACAGTGATAGCCAACGTAGTTTGGAAGGAGGAGTTCGATCCTTCCGATGACCTAACAAAGTTGTTCCAGTATGCTGGAGCCTATTCGGCAGCCACCATGGATAAGGCACCAGAAGTGAGTAATTTGCTAAAATAAAAAGACCAGGCAATCATTTTGTTACAAGCACAGCTATCGGAGGCACAACAAAAAGCAGAACAATTAGAATGGAAATTGTCAACGCAGTAGCAGTTAAATAATCAACTGAACAAGCAACTACTAGAAGAGAAACAACAGGTAGATTTGAGCGCAATTCAAAAGCAGAAAGAATTATCGGAGGCATTGGCAAAATTGAAGATGATGAATGAACTAATGGTAAATACAAAAGATCAGCAAATTTCTCAATTATCACTTCAAATACAGAAGTTCAAGAGTCTTCCGCAGCGTACCGATTTCAGGGCAAAAGCATTATAGACTAATAAGGCATTGGTAACACAAATAAGACTATTGTGTGATAAAATTGCTCAAGTTGAACCCCTGTGTGACATAACAACATCAATAATCGATAAATTAGTCGATGCTAGACAAGACTTAGAGCAGTCCGATGACACCTTATCAGATTTTTTTACTTGGCAGGACACTAGTGAGGGGCAGGCATCAAATTTGCCTAAAATCCTAGAATCACATAAAGAAATTCTATTCATGGAATGGCAGTCCCAATTGATGAAGGCAGAGAGAGCTGTTTCTAGATGCAAATTATCCACAAGTAATTTGATTGAATTAATTAACAATACTTTCTATTTATCTAATATGATCTCTCAATGTACACCAGGTAAATTGCTATCGGCTAAACCATTGGAGAAATCATGTTATAAAGAGTTGGAAAAGAATGGGAGGTTGATTACAGGTATTCCAAGTTTAACTTGGGACACCTATTGGTTGTTCCTAGTAAAACCATACAGCCAGAGAGTCGCCCTCAAGTGTCTAACAGATGCAATCGGGTGTATCATTCCCGATATACACGATGCCACATATTCGGCTCAGCTCAATTCTTGTCTCAGCTTCCCTCAAGAAGTGGAACTGATGCTAGCGATATGCCAACTCGGATCAAAAGGAAAGTAACCAGAGTGATGAATGATGCTGCCGACTACCAGATTGCTGTGGAGGAGATATTCAAGATCAAGTTATACCAATTAAATAGCATTTTAATTTTGTAGTTAGTTAGTTTAATTAAGTATTTATAGACCCTTTCATGCATTTAGAAAGGGTCCTGAGTTTTTGTATATGACTTAAACCTGAAGTTGCACTACTGTACTTTAGGTATATTTTTTTATAAAGACTGGGCCTATTATTCCAATTTTTGACAACGAAGCTTTTATGTGGATGTGCACTACTACCTTTATTTAAAAGTATCTTTGAGTTGAAATAAGGAATTCGAATTGCGATTTATGTTGGGAATGATCTGCAGCTCATATGGTACTACTATCTATGTCTGAATTCATTCTTTTTATGTGAATTTTTATTTGATTACTCTTGCTATTATTGAATATATGCATGTGTTTCAATAGCATTCTTTATACTTTCCACTATTGGATGTTTACAGGATGCTTTCTTTTAGTCATATATGTATCAGTAATATATAAAAGACAAGTGTAACAATGTTTTATTAATTACTTTGTTCAACTATTTGAACAAAGCAATTATTATATGAATGAATGTCTATGTTTATCAAATAGAGTCATCTATATGCTTATTTATAAACACAGATTATCAAACGTTGCACTTAAGAATAGAAATTTCCCGGGATAGAATAGTTATTTGTATTTTTGCTTTTTAGATTAAATCATCCATCCATTATCACTTATTAGAAAACCAGTCACTTATCCATCCCCTTTTTATTCATTATTGGGAAACTGGTCCCATTATCTCAAGTTGGAGCCACCATACCAAACGGAAAAGGAGCTGCATTAAGGTTCGGACCGGGTGGTTTTCTCTGATGTTGATGCAATGATTTCGAGGCATCAACAGGTTGCAATGCTCAAATATCTCTATAACATTGTTTAAATCTGGATCAGTGGTATCAAAGTGGTCTGCTTTTTCTTTGTTTTTCTTTAAATATCCCCAATGAGGTCAGGATACAAGGAGTTAGGGCTTTAATTGGTTGAACCTTTGCAAGACTAGCCTCACAAATCCTGACGGCCTCCCATGGCGGATGAAAAGAAAGATGAGGGGGAAGGAGATCCTATCAAAATCTTACTCGAAGAATCCCTTGAGTGACAAAGGAACACAATGATGGACGTCTTTTCCCAGATCCTTCAGCGGCTACCCAGGGGCGACACATCGGCTTCCAACAACTGCTTTGGAAACGCCACACCATTTAAAGTACAAGTTAATTTTGAAATCCCCATATTCGAGGGTTAGATAGACGCAGATGTCATCAATAAATGGTTAAATCTGCTAGAGGATTATTTTTCTGTTCATGATTTTTCCAGTTGGGAAAATATTATTTTCGCTCTTCTCAAAGCAGCCCCCACATCAAGGACTGGTGGGAAACCTACTGTGAGTAGAAGGATGAAAGTACAAGCTCACTATTTTCAGCTACACCCACTTGGGATTCATTTTGGGATGCCATCAAGGAGTAGTACTACCCTGTCGGAAGCTATGACAATCAATACATAAAGTGGACCATGCTACGCCAAGGAAGGGACCAAGAAGTTCCTGAGTTTACCAATATTTTCCATACCCTTTGCACAAAGTTTGGTATCAAGGATTCAGAGCAGCATCTGGTACTCAAATACCACAGCTTCCTGCACAAGTACATCCAGGAAAAAATAGAATTCCTAGACATCCCCTCGCTTGGCATGGCATACCGATATGCCGTCGAGGTCGAGAAAAAGTTTAAACAGAATAGGCGAGACTTTGGATTTGCAAATCCGAAGCAAGGGAAAGGTGCCCCCAAACCGTAGAACAAAGGACAAATTCAAGGCAAGGTGGCCCAAGACAACCTGCCAAAGCTGCAAGCAAAGAACAACGCCGAGAAGCCGAAAAAGGACACAGGAAAGTGGTGTGAGTTCTATAAAAGTTCCACTCTTAACACAAGTGAGTGTCAGGTCAAGCAGTCACTGGTGGCCGAGCTAAAGGTTTCAAAATCAGATGCATGTTTTGACTCTGAGGCAGAACCCGACAAGGGGAATGACAAAGGGAAGTAGATTATCAATGTGGAGCCCAATGCCACCATTGCCACCACGAAGATCCAGAAGGAGGAGCCCAAAGTTCCAGAGGAGGAGGAGCATCTCCTCCTAGATGTGGGTAAAGGGCTCGCCACTACAGTTCATTATCGACAGCGGGAGCCAAAAGAACCTCATTTTGGTAGAGGTTGTGAAGCAGCTAGGCTTACCGACCACAACACATCGACAACCGTACGCCATCGAGTGGCTTCACTAAGGACGGGATCTTTGCGTGAGCCACCAGTGTCGCCTTCCATACAACATCATGCCCTTCACGGATGAGGCATTGTGTGACATTGCTCCCCTTGAAGTTTGTGATGTATTACTAGGACAACCATACTTGTGGAAGCCACATGTTGTGTATGAATCAAGGCCCCGTGCTGTTATTGCTGCTTTGGGAAATAAGTTGTATAGGATACCGGAGGTAGCACCGCCTACCGCCATCTCTTTGATTACTGCAAAACAATGCAATAAGCTTGTTTCCAAAACTGGGAAATTTGTTTTCCTGATGATATTGCCTTAAGGAAAGAAGAAGACGATGGCCACAACCTCCAGACAGGGCCCCTCCGCATGACAAATATAGATGGACAAGGTCATCGAGGAGTATGAGGACATCTTCACCTCCCCCATAGGGGTTCCTCTGCACTGTCAGGTCAAACACTCCATCGATCTGACCCCAGGTTCACCATTGCCCAATGGACCAATATATCGGCACTCCATTCTGGAGAATGATGAAATCAAGAGGCAGATTCTGGAGCTGCTATAGAAAGGTCACATTCGTCCGAGTTCGTCACCCCATGGGAGCCCGATCGTGTTGGTACAGAAGAGGGATGGGACTTTGAGACTCTGTATTGACTATAAGGTGATGAACAATATCATTGTCCATAATAGGTACCCGATCCCACGGATTGATGACCTCTTGGACCAACTGATGGGGGAAAAATATTTTAGCAAGATCAATTTGAAGTCAGGATATCACCAGGTACCAATCGAACCATCCAATATATCGAAGACTGCCTTCAAAGCCAATTAGGGCCTTTTCGAATGGTTGGTTATGTCTTTCGGATTAACGAATACTCCTGCAACCTTCAAGAGGCTAATGGATGACATCTTGCGGCCATTCACCAACTCATTTGTAGTGGTATACTTGGATGACATGTTGATCTTCAGCCAGAGTTGGGAAGAGCACCTCCACCACATCCAACAGGTTCTCCAAACATTACGACAACACACGTTATGTGCCAATTTGGAGAAATGCACTTTTAGCATGACACAGGTTCAGTATCTGTGATACATTATTGATGAACACGGGGTGCATGTGGATCCAGCCAAGATCCAAGTCATTTGAGATTGGCCATCTCCAACCACTTTGACAGAGCTCCACAACTTTCTAGGTCTTGCCAACCTCTACCGCAAGTTCGTGTTGGGATTTTGTCATATCACTTGGCCCTTGAGTCTAGTCACCAAGGGAGGAGCGAAAGAAAATTATTTTGGTCTGAATCTCAATAGAAGGCATTCACAGTGTTGAAAGATCACCTCAGCACGACACCAGTGCTCGCATTACTAGAATTGCAACAACCATTTGAGGCCGAGATAGATGCCTCTGACTATGCTACTGGGGCAGTCCTTACTCAACACGGGCATCCAGTGGCACATCATAGTGAGACACTTTCAGACACAGTTCAGAAGTATCCCACTTATGACAAAGAGATGTATTCCATTGTTCAAGCCTACTGACAATGGAAGCATTACATTTTGGGGAAGGAAACAGTCATCCACACAGACCACCAATCCCTGCAGTTCATACAAACCCAAGGAAATTACAGAATGATCACCACCAGAAGTGGTCCACATACCTGCAATAGTTCCATTGGAATATCAAGTATAAGAAGGGTAGCACCAATAATGTTGTAAATTGCCTCAGTTAACCACTGATCATCACGTTAACCACTATGCTCAACTCTTGTGGGTACAAGACTTCTGATTGGCCACTTCTCTACAAAAGTGACCCAGAATTCGGCCACACATACCAGACACTCTAGGAGGGTCAGCATGTTCCAGATTTTCACTTCTAGGATGCCTTGTTATGCCACCTAGGTCACCTTTGTGTTCGATCAAGCAAGTGTACCAAGATGATTTGGGAAGCACACTACAGTCGGGCTACTGGACATTTCGGGGTCGAAAAAATAGTGGCAGTACTATAGAAGTATTTCTATTGGCCAAATATTCGATAGGATGTCGGGAAGTACATTAGATCATACACTTCCTGTGCCATTGCCAAATTGACCATCAAGAAGCAAGGCCTCTATACCCCGCTTCCTACCCCTAGTTGACCTTGGGAATCTATCTCCATGGATTACATGTTAGGCCTTCCTTCCACTAAGCATGGAAATCACTGTGTTTTTGCGGTCATCGACAGGTTCTCAAAGATGGCCATTATGGCTGCTTGCAAGAAGAATATCACAGCAGAAGCCACTACTAAACTCTTCTTTGAACGAGTGTGGGTACACTTTGGGATCCCACAGTCTGTCATCTCAGATCAGGACAACAGGTTCCTTAGTACATTTTGGTCCAGTCTATGGTCGATGCTCAACACCAAACTCACTAAGTCCACAACCTTCCATCCTCAAATTGATGGCCAGACAAAGGTTGTCAATAGGATGATCGTACACATTCTGCGCATGTACAACTCAAAGCATCCACGCACATGGGACAAGAGTCTCCCCTATGTTTAGTGCAACCACAACGGGCTCTCCACAGCTTGATTGGTCACAGCCCTTTTTAGGTGGGCTTGGGTTTCCAGCCACTATGTCCCATTAATGTGGCCATTCCATTTGCAGCTACTCACGCAAATTCGGCTCATGTCCAGTCCGAAACAGATAAGGCAAAAAAATTCATTGAGCACATCCAACATATTCGCTAGTAGGTCCATAACATTCTGGAGAAATCAAATGCCAAGTACAAGCAACAACATGATCAACATCAGGTGCCACACAAGTTTCAGGTGGGTGACAAAGTCTAGTTGCATTTGCAAAAGGAACACCTTACTGGAGCCTATCGGAAACTCAGACCACTCCAATATGGTCCTTACACCATTACCAAGGCTATGGGAGACAATGCATTTGAGCTCAGCATTCCCCCATTCCTTGGCATGCACCTAGTGTTCAATGTGGACCGCCTTCAGCCATACTTTCCATCATTACTGGACACATCCGACATTGCAGAACAACTCACACCCACAGAGTTAAATCCAGACTGCATGGAACAAGCTGCAACTGATCGGATCATGGACACACAGGTCAAGCACACTCGCCAGCAGAATATCCAACTGTATCGAGTTGTCAATGCAGGCCAACTCCTTCACCAGGGCAAGTGGCTCACTAGGGACCAAGTTCAGAAGAAGTTTCCTCATCTCATGGAGGAACTCAACGCAATGGGGACCATTGCTTCCTAAGGGGAGAGGAATTATCTAGGTGGATATTGGTGGCCACTTGCCAGGTCCACTTTGACCCACACCATCATTTCATTCAGCTTTTCAGTTTCCTTAATTGTAGCACAGTTTACTATTTTTAGCAGTTTTTCAGGTCGTGAACTTCAGGAGCTATTTTGAGGCCCTAAATGACATTTTTTTGAAAAACTGGGAACAATGTTGCTCTTCCCAAAGTTGTAGTTCTAGGATAGATATTTCTAATGAGATACTGTGTGTGTGTCAAATGGAGATCGTATGCCAAAGTTACGACCCCAGGAAGTTGATGTACCAATTTACCCAAACGGGGCCCACAGTTTGGCGTTTCATCTTCTAGGGTTAGGTTTTTGGATGTTTAGGGTCTTCCATTATTTCTCAACAATAAATAGGCCTTCGAGCCTCATTGTAACACAGTTCAGAGGTAGGTAGCCACCACATCTCTTCTCAGGGATAAGTTACCATCGCCTTGGCTGGTTTTTTTCCATTGTTGTTTGTAAGCATATTTTAGTATTTTACATTAATGAAATGAAGTATTATTTCCACTACATCTCTGTGTTTATGGTTATTTTTGTAATTTCTTACGTTCCTGTTCAAATCCAGATCACATTCAAAAGTGTCCACTACCCATACTCCTCACATCGATGATGAACCAGGGTATGAATTTCCTCCAGAAGGCTTTCCTTTTATAGGAAGAGTCTCATCTCTCACCTTTCTAGAAACTAGTGGACCCATGTTTCCACATGGTTATACCACTTTAGCTCAGTTAGTCTTGGGCACTCCTAGTGCTTCGTCATTGTATCAAAACCCCTTTTGGTCTTCAAATGCCATGCCTACATCTGGTCCATTCATTCCAAATGTGATCTCTCAAACTTTTGTACAAACTATTGTTACATCAGTTCCAATTCAACCTATGATTTTGTTGCAACCTATCTTGTCATTTCAACCAACCCTTCCAGTACAACCAACTATTTCAAGTCAGGTTTTAGTTAGTGCTTCTACCCCTTCGTCAAATGGACAGAATGTGCCACTGCTTGGGGGACAAGATCCGAATACTCCTCTTGTGTTTGGTGAAACCAATGTGAGTGGATTACAAACTTACATGGTTGAAGTAAATCAACCTTATTATGGTGGTATTCCTAACCTTGTTGGTTCATCCAGGTCAGGTAATATCGAATACCAACAGCCTTATATGGCTCAGTTTCCACTCCATCAGGCTTATTTCCCATATGGTTCACAAGCCTTGGTTAATCCGTCCTACATTCCTCAAGCAAGAACTTATGTCCAGCCTAGTCAATCCGCTATTCCTAGTGGATATGGTCAGACTCAATTCAGACATTTGTTGCACTGAAAATTGTCACCTTGACATTCTGCTATTTGTGTGAGTTCATTACGACTCATACTTTCCTCCTCTGCAAGTCTAAAACATCGATTCCTCATATCAAGCCTTGAAAATAAGAGAAAAAATATCAAAAGTTTGTAAAACTCTGGTTCTGCACTTTCTCTTTGTCTTACCCATGGTCCCGCACCTAATGGTCATGTCTCTAGCGCACCTAACCACACTGTCTCTGTGTTAAAGGTGCAGACCCTTGTAAAGTTAGAAAGGCGCAAGTATATTCTAAAATAATCACTTTCAATTATTTCTAGAAGCTTCTGGAAGGAATCTTGAGGTGGCAAGTTCGCTCTTTTAAGGTTCATGTATCTCATACCTTAAGGAGCTAACCCCTTGATGTGAGGAGCTTATCCCTTTGAAGGAGGATTCTATCCCTTCATAGGTGGAATTTTAACCTCCTCCTCTGCACTATAAAAAGAAGCATTAGGCTGGTTCACATGGAGTTAGAAGCTTACTATTTTTTGAGGGAAAATGGTCTTGGAACTTAGTCTTCTTTAGTTGAGTTTTTACAAGGAGAGATTACATACATATGAATCTCATTTGGAAGAGTGCAAAACTTGTCAAAGTAGAGGAAATTCCTGTTTCGGAACCTAGGAAGAACTTGTTCAACATCAAGGCTGAAAAGGTTGTAAGGTTCTTCTACTATTCAAAGTTAATACAAATATATTTGTTTTTCTCAATAAGCTGTTAATTCATGGTTTAGTTTATGGATTCCTTAATCACCATAATAGGAATGATTTATAATATTTTCTATGCAGGTGCTATTTAATGTTTGCTTGTTTGTGATTGCAGGTCTTCAAAGATAACTCTTTCGAGCGACTAGAGGATGACTACTATGAACAAGCATTGGATCTAAGGTAGGATCTTAACACCTTTGCAGTATTTATTTATAAATCACATATGTCTAGAGAAAGATGGATTTGTTTGTCTGTTTGTTGCTAGACTATGTTTTGATACTAGGGAGATCGGCCTTGTCTGCAAGATTGATTTATCCAGCCAACAAATTGGTGACCATACTGGGGATCGAACCCAAAATCTCTGGTTTAGCTGGAGAACTTGAAATTTCTGAGCCTGACACTGAACTTGCCGTTTTGGAACCATCTTTAGGATTTGTTACTGCAACTTCTAATGATCCTGGTTCACCTAGGGTAGGAAATATCATTACTCAAAATCTTCCTTCTGGCCTAATTTCTATTGAAGAAGTTGTCAGTCTATACAAAGACGTAACTCTTCCCAAAAACCAACAGACTTTATATCTTAGGGAGCATGAATCAATATTCTACAGTTCTTTTAGGAGTGACTCTTGGTATTTGTCATTGACAAATTTTTTAGAAAACCCAAGTCTTATTTTTTCACCACCTCGAATTCCTTTTCATCCTAATCCAAGAGGTTATTATCCTTCATCGATCATGTCAAGATAGTCATCTATGTTTTCCCAATTACTGGAAACATTTTTATACGGTGGTCCTTCTGTTCCTTCGGGGTACCAGTCACTCTCTGGTACTTTTTCAAGAGAAACTCCTCGATCTAGTAGTAATGGGATTGAAACATTGAACGTAGAACAAATCCTTATGATGTCTGGTAGTATTCCAAATCCTCAACCTCAAGGTAGTCAATTACCACCTGGGGGGAAATCCCAAGGTAGTCAGTTACCACCTGGGGGGCAACCTCAAGGTAGTCACTTACCGCCTGGGGGACAACCTCAAGGTAGTCAGTTACCACCTGGGGGGTACCTTCAAAGTAGTCAGTTACTACCTGGGGTCAACCCCAAGGTAGTTAGTTTCCACCTAGAAGGCTACCTCAAGATTTTCAACCTTCAAGACAGTACATACCCCAAGGTCAACCCCAGACTCAATATATTCCTTAGGATGCTTATCAACCCCAGATTCAGTACATGCCTCAGGGTTATCAACCTTAAGGTCAGTAACCAACTCAAGGTTTCCAATTGCCTTCTGGTCAATCATTTTTACAAGGGGCTAGAAATGTACCACTTAATTATTATCCCTACGTTCAGCTAGGTTATGGTCCTCCATATGCACAACCTTCTATGGGCTCATACCCCAGAATGAACATGGTGTGGAATCCGTCTCAAACTCAACAGACCATGCAACCTAATGTGCAGTTATCTAATCAACCTGGACAACCTTTGGTTTCTAGTCCAACTTAGCAACCTATCCAACCTACTGTTCAAACCCTTGCACCTAGTTTAGTTCAGCAACCTGGGCCTAGCACACCTCAGACTCCACCTCAAACTGTTGCGACTACTGCAACTTCTGTTCAAACTGCCACACCTATTTCTGGAGTATATGTAGCTCTGGTTTCTACTATCTCTACATCAGTGCAAACTCCTCAAGTCTCTGTGCCACAATCAGAACTTACAGTTCAGATTTCGGTCCAGATGCCTGCAAGACAAGCTGGTCCAAGTACGATTGCCACAAGTCAACTGTAATTCACCTATCAACTGTACCAGGGACAGTATCAATTCAGTCCTATTGTACAAAACCCAGTTTATCAGTATCAACTATATCCTGGCTATTCTTATCAATAGCCTCAACAACCTCTGTTTGGTCCAGTTAATCCTAGTTTCCCAGGAGGTTATAACATTCCTAATGCAAATCCAATTCTAGGTTATCCTGGATATCCTCCTCCTAGAGCTGGTCTCATTACTCAAGGTTTTCGCGACCCTAAGTATCAGTGACCATTTACTGCAACTTTGGATTTACTTGATTTGTCGCATCTTACGAATGATCTGATTTACTATCATCCATATTGGCCGCCAATGCCGAGTAAGTTGCCCAGTGATATCCCGAAATTCGAGGGTAATTCAAGAGAGGATCCATCAAATCACATTATGACTTATCACCTTTGGTGTGCATTTAATTCAATCATTGATGATTCAATTCGATTGTGTCTTTTTCAATGAACTCTTATTGGTCTTGCCGCCAAATGGTAAATTGAGTTACCACGAGGCTCTTTTTATAATTTCAATCAGTTAGCGACTACTTTCTTAACTCATTTTCAGTTTCCTATCAGATACGACAATGGCACAAAACTGTTAACTTCACTAAAACAATCTACGTCCACATATATTTCTGATCATATTCATGAATGGCGACGTAGAAGGTGTTTAGTGAAAGTTTTCTTTCTGGATCAAATTTTAGTGGAATGGTTCATTAAATCATTGTTACCCAAAATCACTGAAGATGTAGCTAAGGGAGGAGTTGTCACTGAAGAGCAAGTCATTTCTCGGGCTCAGTACCTTGACCTCGTCTATACGCAGTTAGGTACTTTACATGAAAAAATCCTTGATCTTCCAAAACACGGTCAAATAACTACAGCTCCTTTAGGGTCTCATGCCGCTGATGGTATGATTGGTTCAGTTAGTAATAAAAGTAAGAAGAAATCTTCAAAGAATTCTTCTCCTATAATAACTTTACCTGATTCCCCGAAAGGAGATTCTTTCGCCAAATTTTCTGCCGACATCCATGTCGTAGAATCATCTACGGCCAAATCAAAATCTGGTAATAAAGAGAAGGGGAAGAAGAAAAACAAAAAAAATTCAAAAGATAAAATGGAAAAAAATGAATCTACTGATGAAAAACATAAACCTCACTATACTTGTTTCATTTGCAACGGGGATCATTTTACCAAAGACTGCCAACATCGAGCAGAGGTTTCGAAAATCGTTAAAGGTTCTCAAATGCCTGCTATCTTGAAGGATCCTTTTCCTACTCAAGATAGTAAGATGATTGGTTCTTCCTCGAATGCCTCAGAAGAACCCATTATGATGATGTCTCATGTCAGGATTGCGATGCGATCACAAGATTGTGGTAGTAAAAATCCTATTGGTGGTAAATAAGTAAAATCTTCTAATTCAAACACATCAACTACACCTCCTCCTAGTTCTGAACCACTACATACCGAGAAACCCAACCCTGAATTAGTAATCAAACCGCTTGCTAAAAATATACTTCGTAAATCAACTTTCAATCCACATACGAGAGCTACTCAGAATTATAACATTGTTGAAGACTTTGCTACTTCCCCTTCAGCAATGTCGGCTTTGGAAGTGCTGCAATCGTGCCCAGCATAGTGTAAATTACTATTGTCTGCTATAGGAGATGTCAATATTCAGGATTCGAACCTAATAGTCTTCTATTTAGAGAATAGTACACCTCGCCTACCTCATCAAATGGCTTTCTAGATTTTAGTTTTAGTCAAAAACAGACCTTGCTTTCGAACTATGATTAACGAAGGGGCTTCTACGTGTATTATGTCGATCCAGTGTTGGATATCACTTGGTTCTCCCATACTCAATCAGTCTTTGACAATTCTAAAGGCTTTTGATGGCCGAGGGTTCCATCCTTTTGGTATTTTGTAGGATTCACCTGTATGGGTAGAAGGCAAAAAAATAAATCTAGATGTGGAAGTGGTTGATGCCCCTCTAGATTACAACCTTCTCCCGGGTCGCAGTTGGTCTTATGCTATGATTGATATTGTCTCATCGGTCTTTCAGTTTATCAAGTTTCCTCATAATGAAAAGATCGTTACAATAGACTAGCTGACTTATTTATCATCTGACTCAGCCTCTACAGATAGTATTCAGCACATCGGTAAAACAACTATCCCTTACAAGGATGTTGGCATAGGTTTGATTAAAGATTCTAGTTTATTGGGAACTTTTTCCTTCCCTTCTCCTAACGTATCACCTTCTATTGCAACTATTCATATGATTTCATCGAACACTATTGCTTTTGATGATCCTTGGATCGTACCTTCCAATTTTGAGGTAGATTCATTTGATGGCGTGATGCCTTTGAGTCCCTTTGAAATTTCATATAAGGCTGTACAATCGTTTTCTGATCCTTGTTCAACCGAAACTGATCCAATGAATGTGGTCCATGGGGAATCACTTTCGATATCAACCTCAGCTTCAACAACACTTTCTGATCCTGTTCATACTGAACTTTTGTCTGTTGATGATTTACCATGGGAAGATCTTCATCATCGATCTTCGTTTTTACCTGAGCTTGATCATTTTGAAAGTGATTTTTCTTCTATTTTTACTATTGACTATGTCATTGAACCACAGAATCCATTGTAACATTCTGATTCTGAGTTAAATTTGGGAAATATCTCTCAAACGGTTCCTATTGACATTTCAGTTAAGCCCGGAATTATTGAAAACATTCATATAGGTTCTTCCTGTACGGATGATGAAATCCAAACTTCTAAAGCCCTATTTCAAGAATTCTGTGACGTGTTTGCTCCTCTCCACCCTATAATTTATGTCGGTCCTTTCGCAAAGTGGGGTATTGACTTTATTACAAGTAACCCTCACTCAGCCGAGGGGCATGCGTATATTATCCTAGCTATAGATTATTTTACTAACTGGGCCGAGGCGATGCCTACATTTTCGGCAGACAACAAGACTGCTGCAAATTTCATATTCAATAATATAATTTCTAGATTCGGTGTTCCTCAAGCTATTATTACTGATCATGGATGTCACATTCGAAATATCATGATGACTGAACTGACAGATCAACTTGGCCTGCGCCATGATAGTTCTAGTCCGTATTACCTGCAGGCTAATGGTCTAGTTGAAGCTATCAATAAAGTTTTATTCACTATGATCCAACGAATCATTGGTATTCAAAAATCAAATTGGCATACCATGCTATTTTCATCACTTTGGGCATATCGGACCTTAGTGAAAACATCGACTAGTTACACTCCTTTTCAACTGGTCTACGATTTGGAAGCAGTATTACCTATTGAATGTGAAATTTCGTCATTACAATTAGCCATAGAATTACTCCTAGCTACTTTTGAAGTGGAGAAACGTTTTTTGTACTTAGCTCAGCTAGATGAGAATCGACACATTGCTGTAATAGCAAACGATACTCATGCGAAACAACTGAAAGCTCAGTACGACAGAAGTGTTACACCTCGTAATTTTTTAGAAGGAGACCTAGTTTTACTATATGACCAAGCAAACGATAAGCTAGGGGCTGGAAAATTTGTTCCTATGTGGCATGGTCCTTACATTGTTAAGCGAATGCTGACAAAAGGGGCTTATGAATTGATAGATTTTGACGGTGTCTCTTTGGGTAAACCCAGAAATGGGCTTTATCTGAAGAGATATTATGCTTAAATTCTATGTGGAGATTTTTTGTTAGATTAGTTTCTTTACAGTTGGTACGTTTTAAATTAGAAAAGTGTGCCTAGTTTTGAGAGCACTCTTATCACTATTCCTGCTTATCTTGATTTTACTCTTGATATTGCAGATGTCGATGTCTCTTCAAACATACATTGGTTTTGCTGATGGTGCTTGTTGTAGTACACGAAACATTTCTTCCATAGCTTGGGTTATCTATTCGTGTTTTGATGAGTTAGTATCTATGCATGGGGTAAGCCTCGGTCAAACAACAAATAACATTGCAGAGTATAGTGCAGTGATTGAGTTATTATCTGAATCCATCTCATTTGGGATTCAGAGTTTGATTGTTAGGTTGGATTCTGAACTCGTTGTATTACAAATTAACAGGGTTTATGCCATTAGAAATCAGATGTTATTAAGGTTATTTTTGAAAGTTCGTCTCTTGGAACGTGAAATTGATTACATTGAATATTAGCATATTCTAAGACATTTAAATACATTAGTAGATGTAGTTGCTTCTCGTATGATAAATAGACATTTGCAATAATCAAAACAGTAAATTTAATAACATTCGATAAAATGTTACACAAGATAGCCAGTAATAGTGATATATCATAGCATAGAAGTGTGTTTCAAAATATACATCGTCTTCGATCATAGGTTGAAAAACACCTTATGATTGGCAAAATGATAATACAAAAAGACAAAAATGTCGCGAGTCTACAAAATTGATCATCCTATCCCTGGTGATGATCACGATAAGAAACTACTGCTTGAGCCACCCTACATAAGAACCTCCTAAAAGGTCCTAGGATCCCAATCACATATCTTTGTAAACTAAGTGGAATATCATCTATACTAGTCTCTGAAATATCTAGTGTCAAGCACTCTAGATGATGTTCCAAGTCGGTCAAGATCTTTGCTGATTGGTCCTGTGGGGCTGGTGCTCCTGTAGCTGGGTGTCACCTCTTGTAGGGTTGGAGAGCGGCTGGTCGTTGTGGACCCACATCTGCATTTAAACTTTTGATTGTCAGTTTTGGATGGTTTAAAAAAAAATAAAAAATTAAAACTTAGAAAGTGTTGAAAATGGTTTTTACCTGAATCATCCCATTGCTCTCCTGGTGGAAGAGTCATGTCTAGATCGCTGCGATAATCCATTCCAACATATGGAAAGTCCTGAATCACAAAAAGTTGGTTGTTCAACCAATGAAAATATTCAGGTGGAAATCGAACAACCTCTATGCCCTCAGCGTGACGGGCCATCAAAGCAACCCGACGAACCATTCTAGGCTCTCGAGGAAGACCACCATCAACATGAATATGCTGTGGGGCTAACATGGGGATCCTCTCTAGAGAAAAGGTGACTATGATAAATCCATATCCAAAGTTTTTCAACTGTCCATTATTTGCTCTGGTTATTTGGCCTTTCACATTTGCCAACACAGCCTCACACCAGTTGAATATGGTGCCTCGAAAATAGTCTACAACCATCTGCATCTGGATAGCCACATGCAATGCTGCACTCCCGCATAGTCTAGTAACAATGAATGCAATAACTTTAAGCTCAAGATGGCTGATAGTTTTAATATCAATCTGTTTATCCTTAGGGTCTACTTGATCATCGAAAAACTCGAATCAGAGGCTAGCGACAGACTGGCCACCTGGCCTAGTCCCGAAAAGAGATAATTATTCGCCCCTCTTGGAAAAACCAGTCAAAAAGTATATGTCCTCCAGCTCGATTTCGAGCCGGTGGCCACCAATCACGAAGCACCGGTCCTGTGTGTTCCATCTATCTACCAGCCATGTCAAGAGGTCTACTTGGGCCCTCATGCCTGGTATGGCCTAGAACTTAAGCAGTCCGCATGCTCTCAATGCCTGCAATGTAGGCATATGATTTATTGTGGCAAGATCTACATCCTCGTGCTCGCGTTCTCGCCAAATAAGCATTTTGAATGTCCTACAATGCATAAAAAGACATATTAGAATAAGATTGTTCGAAAAATTTTGGGAAAAAATGGAGAAAGTTAAGTTTTAAAATTCATTGCGCGAGGTCCGCACCTGCTACTTACAAACAGTGCGTAGGTCCGCACAGGTTGTGAACAATAGGTGCGAACCCATGACTTTTTTCTTTATAGAAAAAGGTCGGGGTCCACAGGGCCCACGTGTTGCACCTGTGGACCTCCGCAAGCGATTTTTTAAAACCTATTTTTCCTTTAAAAATCCAATTTAAAGCCTAAAAACAAAATGTAAACTGATGAAATGCAAGTTGAGGATGTGGATTACCTAGAGCTGACGGTTTTCAATTCCAATGAACAGATTTTCCAGAATCATCACAGGAACTTTTTTACCCAAAAGCTCTCACTTCTCACTCTGATTTCAAATGGTAAAAATGAAGTTAGAAAAACCCTTTTTATAAGTTTTTTCGAATAAATGAATTTTTAATTTATTTATTTTTCACTTTAAAAAGGTAAATTTTTAAATACATTTTTATTTATCTTAAATAGGTATGAGTAATGTTTTGAGTTTTTGTGTAGAATATTGGATTTTTCGGGAAAATTGATCATTTTTCAACAAAGAGCATACTTTTATCACTTTTTCGGACTCTTTAAAAAATTTACGAAAAAGTGAAAATTGGAGTCCTCTTTAAGCCATTGTCAGACTCTTGAAAATTGAAAAGATTGTCGAGCGCTTGATTGATTCGAACTCGTTAAAATAAATGAATAATCGTTCCTTCAGTATAAGTTTACCCCTTTTATGGACTGAAATGGATTATTTATGAAAAAGGTATACATTAACTAATTACGGTCAATAGATTCCTTTTTAAACTCTTTTCAGACTCGATAAACATGAAAAGATTGTCGAGTGCTTGTCCTTTCCAGCTCGTTAAAGTATTGGAAATTTCATCCCTCCTGTATTATTTTATCCTTTTTTGAACCTGAGGGATTATTTTACGAAAACGTATCCCCATGGAGTTTTCTTAAGTTTTTCTTTTGACTCCCTAAAATTGAAAAACACCGAGTTTTTCCTATACTGGACTCGTTAAAATTTAACAGTAAAGGACTTGTTCAATTTTAAACAGGAACAAACCACTCCTTCTTAGGTTTTGAATTTTAAACTAAGTTGGACTCATCTGAAGGATGAGCTTATAAACAAGAAAATGTTATCCTCCTCAAGCTTGTCAAAAATAAAGAGGTACTTACTAGAAATGGTGGGGGAAAAGAGAGAAAAATGAACTTGTTTGTTACACTTTGTTTTTTAGAAGAGTCGTTAATCACTCTTGAACACGACACCTTTTGTTCACCTGGGTTGGGAAATCCTTTGCCTAACAGTTAATCAAACCACATTGAAAGTCTTCAACCGGTTTCTGGGTATTAGCTTTGGTTCAATTGTCACAAAGCCATCTGCAATGTCGTTACATGTTTAAGAGAACAATTCAAACAAAACATTCATCTGCAAGATATCTGTCATCCATTTTGACCATCCCTGAGTCAGTCCTTGCCAATATATTTCTTCAAAACTTGATCTATGATTTTGTGTTGTGGGCTTGCCTACGATGGATCGCTTTCTATCGACTTCAGCTCATTATCTAGGAAGTTGATCTAGAAATCGTTAGTACCTTGAAATCTGCATGCCCTAATGGCAAGTTTCTCGCCTTCGACGATAGGTTGCATCATTGACCTTCAATTGAATGATTCTATGACATCTTTGACTGCAGATCATTTATTCATATTTCATGGATTGTACTGAGTACTTTGAGAGCCATTGACATTACTGGTGGTTTCTCTCACACTTGTTAACAGTCCACATCATTGGCTGGTAATCAAGTGGTTTCTACTATGTTCGAGTTTGACACATTCATTCACATGGATAGAATCGTACTAGTTTGGGAAGCAGAAATTAAGACACTGGATCTAGTTTCTACCATCTAGGCTGCGAGGAATTTTGTTATTCATTATACAGTGGACTATTCATAAACAAATGGCTGCATCCATACTGTATCTACATATGTCTATACTCTTGATGTATTACAAAATCATTCCTGTATCAGAACAGTTTAGTCAGTTTTGATCTGAGTATGCGAATGGCTACCTCAGCGATGGTATTCTACATATATATATATATATATATTTTGCATTGAATGTTTTTATAGGTTCCGACTGGGGTGTCCACAAGATGATCCTTGAAATGATAAAGTACTTCACTCTTCATACATGACAGACTCTATCTCCATCTATTACAAAATTCGCACTTTAGGGGGAAATCTGTTGCACTGAAAATTGTCACCTTGACATTCTGCTATCTGTGTGAGTTCATTACCACTCATAGTTTCCTCATCTGCAAGTCTAAAACATCATTTCCTCACATCAAGCCTTGAAAATAAGAGAAAAACTCTCAAAAGTTTGTAAAACTCTAGTTCCGCACTTTCTCTTTGTCTTACCTGCGGTCCCGCACCTAATGGTCATGTCTCCAACGGACCTGACTGCACTGTCTTTGTGTTAAAGGTGCAGACCCCTGTAAAAGTTAAAAAGGCACAAGTATATTCTAAAAAACTCACTTTCAATTATTTCTAGAAGCTTCTGGAAGGAACCTTGAGGTGGCAAGTTCGCTCTTTTAAGGTTCATGTATCTCATACCTTAAGGAGCTAACCCCTTGATGTGAGGAGCTTATCGCTTTGAAGGATGATTCTATCCCTTCATAGGTGGAACTGTAACCTCCTCCTATGCACTATAAAAAGAAGCATTGGGTTGGGAGTTAGAAGCTTACTATTTTTTGAGGGAAAATTCTGTTGGAACTTAGTCTTCTTTAGTTGAGTTTTTATGAGGAGAGATTACATACCTCTATGAATCTCATTTGGAAGAGTGCAAGACTTGTCAAAGTAAAGGAAATTCCTATTTCGGACCCCAGGAAGAACTTGTTCAACATCAAGGCTAAAAAGGTTGTAAGGTTCTTCTACTATTCAAAGTTAATACAAATATAATTTTTTTTCTCAATAAGCTGTTAATTCATGGTTTATTTTATGGATTCCTTGATCACCATAATAGGCATGGTTTATAATATTTGCTATGCAGGTGCTATTTAATGTTTGCTTGTCTGTGATTGTAGGTCTTCAAAGATAACTCTTTCGAATGATTGGAGGATGACTGCTATGAACAAGCATTGTATCTAAGGTAGGATCTTAACACCTTTGTAGTATTTATTTATAAATCACATATGTCTAGAGAAAGATAGATTTGTTTGTCTGTTTGTTGCTAGACTATCTTTTGATACTAGGGAGATCGGTCTTATCCGCAAGATCGATTTATACAGCCAACAACATTACAAATAGCCACAGGGTATCTCCCAAGGAACTGTCTAGTAGCCCTTGCAGCAGCAAGGACAACCTTTGCAGCAACAAGGGCACCCTTTGCAGCAACCAGGGCAGATGTTGCAGTAGCAAGGAAAACTATTACAGAAGCAGGGGAAACCTTTGTCACAGTCTCAACAAATTTTGCAGCAGCAGTCTCAGTTTGTTCAACAGTCTTCTCAACCTTTGTCCTCACAAGGCCAACCTTTGTAGTAGTAAGGTCAACATTTACAGCAGCAAAGTCATCCTTTGCAACAAAAAGGTCAATGTTGGTAGCAACAAGCTTCATATGTTTATCAACAAGGTTAGCCCTTGCAACCCCAAGGTCAACCCCTGTAACAACAGGGTCAAAATATTCAGGTTCAAGGTCAACAGGTTCAACAACCTTATAACCTGTATGTCGCGCACAATTCTTATGAGTGGGATATGGTAGGGAAATATCAGCCTTATCTTGAACTGAATCCACCTTATGGTCAAGGTAACACTCAGTGGGGACAAAATCCTCCACTGTGGGGGAAAACTCCTTACCAGCAAGGATGGAACCCACAACTTGGGTCTCCTCAAATACCATATATTTCGTTCGATACACAATTTCCTTTCTTAGCTACGTTAGAGTTGTCTGATGTCTTAAGGCTCACGAATGATCCTATTCTTCATTCACCTTACTCGCCTCTGGTTCCAACTAAAATTCCAAGCGATTGTCCCAAATTCAAGAGAAAGTTTAAAGAGGATCTGCAAGCCCATGTGATGACATATCACCTATGGTGCTCCTCTAA
The DNA here is from genome assembly GCA_000404065.3 of Pinus taeda. NCBI lineage: Eukaryota > Viridiplantae > Streptophyta > Pinopsida > Pinales > Pinaceae > Pinus > Pinus taeda. The sequence goes on along the minus strand of APFE031592243.1, from coordinate 117,783 downwards.
TTCGTATGTTGAAGATTCTATCTGTCTTCAACTCTTTCAGAGAACTCTCACAGGTGATACCACAAAATGGTATATCGAGTTTCCTCAAGGTACCTATGCTAACTTCAATTCTCTAGCTATGGCCTTCCTCACTCACTTCCAATTGTTGGCTCAGCATGAAGCTAACACTCATTTGCTTACATCCCTTAAGCAAGACACCATGACCCACATTTCCAATCATATCCATGAATGGAGACATCAATGTTGCCTCACCAAGTTCGATATTGCCAATGAGTTGTTGACTGAATGGTTCAAAAAATCCTTCATTAACAAGATTACTAAGGATATAGCTATCGGTGGATGTGTTACTAAGGATCAAGCTATTTCCCATGCTCAGTATCTAGAGATAGTCTATTCGCAATCTGGCACGTTGTATGAGATGTTTCCTGATGCTTCGAGACAATATTTAGATCTAACAACATCAAAGTCTCTTGATGTACCACCTGTGGATGGTGTGATTTGTTCCATGTCTTAAACTTCCACGAAAGCTTCTTCAAAGTAGAAATTTGCCTCAAACACTGTTTCCAGTAAGCCCTCGACAAGTTCATCCAGTCTTAGTAAAACCTCTGAGGTACATGTTGTTCAGTCTACCACAATAGATAAGGCCTCTAAGGGTAAAAAGAAGGGCAAAGATAAAGCCAAAGCTAATGCCCCAAAACATAACCCTCCTAAATCATTTGCTAATGATTCTTCTAAACGAAAGTCGAAATATCCTTACCTCATTTGTGAGGAAGATCATTACACCAAGGATTGTCCCTAATGTTTTGAGGTTAACCACTTTTTGAAAGGGACTTTGGTGTCTTGAAAGAACCTTTTCCATATCAAGAAACGCAGTTGGTAGACCAACTGCAATCCTCTGCTTCCTCAAGTTCCCAGGTTTTCATGATGCAAGGTTCATCACCTATTTCAATTGCTACTCGAATTAAGGACTATCAAACCATGCATAAGAAGACAGTGGAAAAGATACCCCTTCTACTTCTACTCCATCTAGTTCTGGTCCCCTCCATATTGAGCACTCGAACAATGAGTTCATAATCTGACAACCTCCCAAGGGTGTTCTTCAGAAATCATCTTTTAATCTGAATGCTAGAGCTGCACAACACTATAATATTGTTGAGGATTTATCTCAACCACCTTCGGTGATGTTTTCCTTGGAGGTTCTCCAATCCTGCACAACGTAGTGGAAGTCACTGTTATCTGCTATAGGTGATATTGATCCTTCTGATTCGAGTCTAATTACCTTCGATCTTGAAAACGACGTGCCTTGTCTTCCTCACCAAATTGCTTTTCTAATACAGGTTCTTATCAAAGGAAATATGATCCATCAGACTTTTATTGATGAAGGTTCTTCTACCTACATCATGTCTTTTTTGTGTTGGAAAGCCATTGTCTCTCCTACTCTTAACCAGTCCCCAAACAACTTGGAAGCCTTTGATGGTAGAGGCTCACATCCATACGGTATTCTCATGAAGTTGTCGATTACATTGGAAGGAAAAACTATTGAATTGGAAGTAGAAGTTGTACATGCAAATCTCAACTACAACCTTCTTCTCGGGCGAAGTTGGACCCACATTATGTTTTAAGTGGTTTCTTATTTGTTCCAGGTGCTTCATTTTCCTCGTGAAGGAAAAATTGTCACTGTTGATCAACTATATTTCTTTTCTTCTGGTTCATCCAATGACAACGTCCCTTACATGGGAAATATTGAGATTCCTTATGAGAGTGTGGGGGAAGGCCTCTTCAAAGACTCTACTTTAATGGGTAATTTTAGTCTCCCACCTCTGAATGCTACTTCAATGAATATGATCTCGGTTTCTACGGATCCTTGGATTATTCCTACCGTAGATCAAATTGATTCATTTGGCGATTTTATGCCTTTAGGTCCATTAAAGAAAAATTATAAAGAAATTGTGGCTTCGATGGCCGCTTTAGAAATTCATACTATTTTCAGTATGAACCTTGACACTTACATGCCATCTCCTTGGCTTGGTTCTTGGGATTCTTCAGATCCTTTGAACGAGAAATTCCACACCGACGAGAGTATCGTTGAGGTTATGTCTTTGGATGAAACTCCTTTGAACGGTCTTCATCATCATTCTTCATTTCTTCCCAACCTTAGTGAGATGCCTTCATGTCTTGAAGTGTTTGTTTCTCACTGCCCTACATCTTCAGTTCAGACACTTGTCCTAGTGCATGAAGTCTTGTCAAGATATCAAAAATAAAAGTGTTCTGGGACACTTGGCTTTCAAAGCCTAAAAAATGTGTAAAAGAGCTAAAAAGGCTATCAGCCTACATGGTGCTCGTGATAACACAAGACTACTCTGATCACTCAGCCTAACAAATGATGCAGTCTTGTAGACACTCCCATTGTGTGTCTCTGCCAATGCAGTGGAACCTCATCAATAACAACATAATTTGAGACTCCTTGAGTTATCGCTTCTAGATTGTGCTCCATCTCAGCTAAGGGGTCTACCCCTTCTTCATAGTCTGTGCCCACTATTGGATGAGAAACTCGCCATGCTATTGGTGACATGCTTGCTAGTCTCTCTGGTCCCACATCTGCACATTTATCACAAGTTGAGTCTTAGTTTACACTTTTACAAAAATTCATAAAACTTGAAAAATTCCAAAAAATAATTTTTTACCTGCATTAGTCCATTGTTCTCCTGGTGGCAGAGGTAGATATGGATCCCACCTGAAATCCATGCCACCATAACCATAGTCATCTACCACGAGTAGCTGGCATTCCAGGAAAATTGTGGTGGATAATGCATATGCTAACCCATTCCTCCTCAAGGCATGAGCTGACTCCATCTCACGAGTCTCGGATCTAAAGGGGGAGGATTTCGTACCTCTACCCGCTAATACCAAAACAAGGGCACTCACTCTGAAAAGAAGGTCACCAGTATCGAACCAAACCCAAATAGCTTCAGGTGTCCATGCTTCCCATTGGTTAGTTGCCTTTTCATACTTGTCAGAATTGAGATTTTGAAGCCTCATGCCAGGATTGTGTGTTGGATACACATGCCACAGTGAACAATATCGTTCTCAAGACGAGGTTGTTGGTGACTGTTGTTATCTTCACCTTACCTCCATTGGTCATTTCGAAACTTGGAAAATGCCTCTCAATTAAAGTCCTTGTACTTTCACCTCTTGGGCAAGATCCAAAGAGTTTGATCGGTTCCCCTCTCCAGGACAATCCCATGATGACGTAGATATCCATCTCTTCAAGTTATAGTTCCTGGCCTTTTATGATGAAGATCTCTCGATCTACATCCCAGAGATTGATCAAATAGGGCAGCAATTCCACCTGAGCCCTTAGCCCTGTAGTCCTGAAGAACTTTAGAAGCCCACAACCCCTTAGAGTGTTTATGCATTCAAGATTATGAGCTACTTGGTGGTCTTCAGCCTCATGGCCTCTTACTTTCCATTCCCATTATCTCTTGCAAAACATCATTTAACATCAATTAATGTTTTTTTCATGGATTAAAATCATACATTCTTGCTTGAAAAGAGGGGTTTCTTTCTAAAACATCTACCTTGGTGCCATTGTGCCTATTTTTTAAAACATAGCGATGTCATCGTGTGAGCCTTTGGACTTGAGTGCGATCATCGCGGGTCCGATGACCATACCCACGATGGTCATCGGTGCCCTAAAAATTAAAAATCCTCCCTTATGGCATATGAATTACTAATTAAAATGCATAAAAAAGTGATTAAATTCAAGAGCAGGGATGGGCCTCTCACATGTTGTAGATGGTTCATGAAATTGTACCCTAGATCTCCCATAATGGCCACTTGAAAATCGAGAAAATTAGGGCACAAATGCACTTTCAGAGCTTACTATGGTAAAATGGTAAAAAATATATTTACTTTTGGTTATTTATAAGTTTTTCAAGTCATTTTTGTCAATATTTTAATAAAATTTTAATATTTTTTCTCCATATCAGTGATGGGTACGTTTCTTGTGCAGTTACGGGTACCTTCGAATGAGAAGTGATCATTATTGACTGATTCTTGTGAGTTTTATTTTATCTCTTTTTTTGGACTCATTAAATAAACAAAAAAGGAACCCCCCTGGAGTCATCTTTGAGCTCTTTTTTGACGCTCGAAAACTTAAAATATTGCCGAGTACTTATCATTTTGAACTCGTTAATGTTAATGAATCAATGTCACCTCAATATACATTTACCCCTTTTTCAGGCTGAGGATGACTATTTATGAAAAAGTTACACCTTGATCGACATGGTCAATAGGTTCTCTCGAATATTATTTTCTATCTCTTTAGATTCGAGAGACAAATCATGAAAAGGGACATGATGGTGTTTTCTTTTTCATCTCTTTTTCGAACTCTCTAAATATGAAAAAGATACCAATTTATTCTTACGTTGGACTCGTTAAAATTTTATGATGAAAGACTCGTCACCATGATTAGACTGAGCTTCTCCTTCCTAGGGCTCATAAAACTTACTAGGATGGATTCATTTGAAGAATGGACTTACATAACAAGAATATGATATCCCTTTCATTCTTGTGATAAAAATAATTGGGTACTTGCTAGAAATAGCGAGGGAAAATGAAGATGAGACATCCTTTGTATAAGGAGCATGTCTCTCAGAAATATGACACTCTTCTGCTCTCGTGTCGGGTTTGGGATATCCTCACTCAGCCACTACTCCTCCCAAGTTTTGGTGATCCATTTTGCCTCTCATTCAACTATTCCATATTTTCATCATGACCTTTAATCCTATGTCGAGTCAAACGCTTCCACACTCTGGAGTTGTGTCACCAATGTTCAAGAGAAATCCAATCTATAATTATTCGCGTATACACTATTAGAGTCATTGCTACATTATTGAAAATTATTCCACTTTATTCCTTGTTTCATGTTGCTGATGGAGGATTCATCATTTGCCTATTTCAATGGGTCACTTCCTATCGACTTCATCTTATTATCCAGGAAAACGACTTAGAAACTCCCTTTGAGTACCTTAGAGCTTGCATGCCTTAATGGAAAGTTATTCACATATGACAACAGGTTTCCAGCATTGGCTTTCGATTGGATGATTCCACAAGTGTTCATCTTCAGCTTCATTATCATATTCACAGATTGTACTCTTGTACCTTGAGAGCCATTTTCATTATTGTTGGTTTCTCTTGTACCTGCTAACGATCCACATCATTGGCGGGTAATCAGGTGGTTTTCTAGCAAGTTTGACTTCAACACATTCATTTGCATGTTAGAGTTTGTACTTTGATTGGGTCAGGATGGAGTGCAAGACCCTGGGTCTAGTCTAATATGACTCAGGCTATGTGGAGTTATATGTTGTTCATGATTGTACACAAGTTTCTACTATACGTATGACTATGACTATACTGTGGGGCTTGATATTTATGATGATCCTCATTATCAGGATGGTTGTGCCCATACCATGGATCTTTTCATATATTCTTCCTCAATCAGATAGCTGTGTCCATGCCATAGGTTCATGTCTTAATCTCAGATATGTATATGTATATGCGTCCTTGATTTTTAGGTCTCCTGACAGTGTGTATCCTCGTCCTTTCAAGAGCTCGTAAAGCATCTCAACCATCCCTCCTCGTTATGCCTTCATGCTTTAGGGGGACATCTGTTACACAATATTTTGTCACACCTCCTGCACTTCCCTGTGGCATACCTCAAAGTGCCTGAAACATGACCATTATATAACATAATCACCCATGTATATAGCTTAGATCCCTCCTAAGAATTTTTTTGGAAAATGCCTTGAGATTTCCTTGAAGAAACAACTCTTTAAACGCTAAAATGAGGATCATCGCCCTTATGAGGCTCAAAATAGCGATGGTCGCCTATTGCACTGTACTTGGCCAACAATGGCATCACTCTATTCCCTTGCATACCCGCGATGATCCCAAAAAGGTAATTTTCCCAAAGAAGATGAGAAGATTTGTGATCTAGAAGCTTCTAGAGCGACGAGCTAGACGTTGTTTCACATAGATGAGGTAGAATTCTCCCAACTTAGCCTCTTTGGATTATCCCTATGAGTTACCTCCTTGAGATTAGGGCCAAATACTATCTTTGGAGAAGTCTTCACTCCCTCTCCCAGCCTATCAATTCACCCTCTCCCATTCCCAAATGGTTGGTCTATGTCTATTTGCACCCTTATGCTAAGCTTGTGCCTAGAGGCTTCGAGAAGGAGTGCTTGGAGAGTTATTGTCTTGGACTTGGATTGCCACTCAAGGAGAGCCTTTCAACATCAAGCCTTTGGTTGTAGGCTTCCCTTTATTTCCTAATAATATAAAATTGCTGGTTCATCTTCCCAAAATATATATGTTCATGTATTATTTATCTTGACATTCCTTGATCAGTTAAGTAGGTTGTTATTGGATTTTCTATTGGTTTTGGTATTCTTTGTTTTCTATTGATCACTTGTGTAATTACATGAACACTGATAGAAGTAGGAACAAGTCCATGAAACAAGTGGTTCAAGTCCTCAACAAGGGAAATCAGAATAGTATCAGAACGAGGTAGGTCATCTCTTTCATTTTGCTTTTCAATTATAACCTAGGAAGATGTCTAGTTGATTGTCACTTCAGTTGCTAGACCCACTCATTGGGCTAGAGGGATCATCTCTATCCGTAGAGAGGATTAACCTTCTCAACAATGAAGTACGAAAGATGTAACCTTGAATTGTTCTCGTAGTAACACACTTGAAACATAAATCTCAAAGAAATTATGCAAGTGATTGGAAAGGAAACAATTCTAGAAATTCAATAAACAAACCTCAATAAATATATAAAACTACCCTAAAGCATGTTGCTTGTAATGGCCTAAGAAACATGTTGCACCACACACCTATTAAATTCACACAAGATCAATCATATAAGAGAATCACTCCATCACATATATGAAAATATAATTAGCCATAAACATTTGACACTTTGCTTTCACTATATAAACTTGATTGTAACATAGGTACCAAATCAGAAAACTATATTAGCATACATAATATAACATGTACAAAAACAAGAAATCTAAATTAATCATGTACAATAGCTTACCAAGTTGGATTAATGGGCCCATTCTGACACCAACAAGGTAGCTAAGAACTCACAGGCTTAAATGCTTTAGAAACTTAGTGAGTTACCAAATGTGACTTTTATTAATCTTAAACAAAAATATAATTTACAAAGAATTCCAAATGATGCTTTCTTCCCTCACCAAATATTCAATTACAAAATCACGATCCCCTTCCTTAGAACTATGATATCTTATTTATACATTAATACTAGTGGGTAAATCCAATGCTGTAATCTCCAAAAATAAATTTAAAACTTTAGAGGAAAATCTGAGAAATCTGGGTTTTTTGTAATTTTATACAAATTAGTGTTAAAGAACCAACCATATCGTCTCAACCATGATGTATTTTGAAAATATGTTTCTATGGAGTCTAATTTTCCATATTATCAACGAAAACTGCTCTTATAATTTCGTGATTCTATTCCATGGCCTCATAAATCGTGCATGAAGTTGATTGTTTGAATACTTTTGTCAATTTGGGTTTTGCATAAATTTTGTATAAAACTGCTTTGAAGAACAAGCTATAACTTTGAAACAATATTTAATTTTGGGAAACTACTTTAGATACAAGTAAATTTTCATGTTTTAAAAAAACCCATTTCTCGTATTCTTGAGATTCCCCACCATATGCACGTAAATTGAGGCAAAAGATGGTAGTTTCAAAATTGTTACCTGCTTTTTATTGTAGCTTAAATCATGTTCTAGGATCCCACACACGTGAGTTGGGTATATTCCAATGGATGTATCAACATATTAAGCCCATGTGGAATGTAATATGTCATGTCTTGAGGAACAAAAAAATATTTCATAATTTTGACTTTTTTTCATTCGGGTAGGTGCAGAATTAAGTACCAAATTGTTGAACTAGTACTGAACTACCAAATTGTTACTAAGTTAGTAGAGAAATATAAATTTTCATATTCAAACATGCTTCTTAGCCACATAACCACATTAGTAAACTGTCATTGATAAGACCATGTTAAAAACACATTTAACCATTAAAAAGATAAGAAATCCATCATAATTAACCAGAAGGTGAAAGAGGTACATTTAACGAAAGTTTGTGGTATAATTGATATGGAAAGTGTCATCATTGTGAGAATGTGAACTATGAATGGAGACTTTATATACTGACTGATATGACATATTCAAAGCCCAACAATATCAAGTCTCACGTTATGGCTACTAGAACGGTTGTTCAGAAGGTCGACAACCTCAAGAAAAAATCCAATGACTTTTAGGAGTCGATTACCTCCCAACTTGCACAAGTATTAACAGCTATAAACTTGTAAACCCATGAGGAAAGAACATATTTTTGATGCAAAAATAGAAGGATAATCCATCTATCACATTCATGTCCATGGAGATCACCAATCTTCAAGCCATCAAACACCCAAGTTCGACATGTACAAATTTGATGGCTCCAATCCCGCACTATGGGTAGCACAAATGGAAAAGTATTTCATGCTTAATAATATGTAGAGGAGGATGGAACTAAACTTCATGTGGGACCCTTTACTTGGACCAAGAGAGATGTCATTAGCGACAGTGGCATCAAAAATGTTGTCAATGGAGGCCAACTTGGAACATGCTCTCAAAAGCCATTTGTGACCTCTTTTATTAGGAATCTCACCTTTTGGATCATCTCACAAAGATTAGGAAAATGGGTACAGTAAGGGACTATATTTCATATGTTGAAAAATTAACCATCAGAACTAAAGGACTCTGAGATGCCTTTTACTTGGAATGTTTCATTAGTGGCCTAAAGGAAACCATCCAAGCCCATGTCTGAAAGCATCATCCAGCTACTTGGTTAGACGCATGCCACAAGGTCTTATATGTAGAATTCACATTAAATTCCCAATCTAATCATCCATTTTTTGTCGCAAAGCCACGTCCCACCAAGGCTATGGACCCCAAACAAACACTAAAGTTTCAAAAGGTGTCATCGATAAAAATGGCCGAAAGAAGGAAAAAAGGACTCTACTACTACTGTGATGATAAGTACTCCCTAGGACATAAATGCAAGGAACAAAAAATCTTTCAAATTGATACTACTCAAAACAGCTCAGTCGATGAAGCTCCTTCCAGTAAAGTTCTCGAGGAAGAAGTAGGTGAACGCCAAACTGACGCAGACAATGATCTCACAACTATGCTAGATGAGCCATTTATATCATTACATGCCTTGGCTGGAATTTCTTCATCCCAGGTTCTCAAAATCCAGAGTTTTATTAAACATTGGCCAATAGTGGTGTTATTTGATAGTGGAATCACACATAACTTTGTCCATAAGAGAGTAGCAAAAGTTGTTCATTTTTTTTTATGGGAGGTATAAAATTTCCAAATCTTTATCGCTGATGGGTGAACCATGAAATGTGAAGGATGTTGTGAAATTATTAAGGTTCAAATGGGTGAATATCACCTCAAAACACATATGTTTGTCATTGAAATGAGTGGTTGTGACATTGTCCTTGGTGTTGAATGGCTCCACACACTAGCCCTATCACAATGGATTTCCAGAAGTTATATATGATCTTTAAATAGAATGGACACACTCATACATTGAGGGGACTCTAGGTAGGTTCTCCTACCTGTTATCACTCAGGTTGTCCCTAAGCTCCTGAAGGGATATGACCGAGGTAACCACAAACCAATCTTTGGACTGCAGGTTCTAGCCCACTTGCAATCGGAGAGGGCTCCCTCTTAATGATTTATCTTTGTTGATGATAATTTTAGGCTAGTTATTGGGTTCAAGGGGTTTTGTTTGTGTTTGGGTGGAAGATGGATGGAAGGAGGATATTTTCAAGTGGAGAGGCAATGCATAGAGTGAAAAGCTTCAAACCATTGGGCATGGAGTCATGGAGTAATACTGCTGGTGCGGTTTCTTGGTCACAAGAGAAATATGAAGCAGGGTAGCTGCACATAACACAATCTTCAAGCTAAAGAGATGGAATGAAAGCTAAGGAATGAGAGGCAATCAAGAATCTCTCAATCAACTTAACAGAGGGAAGGCGAATGAGCTCTATCCAGGGGCAATCAAGAATTCTTGGATAACTGTCATACATGGTGAATTAGGGCAAATATGAGGCATGTGGAATCCATATTTATGCCTAAAACAGATGAAAACATAAAGAAACAACAGAAATTGAGTATAGAGTGTAGTTAAACAAGTTCTAAACTAATCTTTCTTTCTGCTGTTTAGAATGTGACTCATGAATGGAAAATAGAAGTAAGAAGTACTTATTGAGTCATGTAACAGCACAAGAATTCCACAGTCACTCTTCAACCATTGAACACAACAAACAGTCCATTCTCCAAGCTTGTAAGCAATCTTTGATTATAGAAATTTTCAGACATACAGTGCGAGTCTCCCTTGGGACAAATCAACCAAAACGACCAAAAGCAACCAAAAAAAATACATCTGCCTCAGAAGTATATATATAGGAGTTCTTTACAAAATATCCCATAGGGAAATATCTGGACTTAACTGTGTCCATCTACTCTGACATAATCAATAACTGTTATGAAGAAAAAACGCACAACAATAACTGAGAAAGTAAATGTGTTTTATTGGCTGCTGTAGGTGTCCTGCTTGTCGTTGACTTTGTGAATGTGAAAGTCAGTTGATGACCGCTTTGCAGATGGGTTGTTCTGGGCATGCTGTCATCTGCCACTTGCATAGTTGGTTCGAATGCTTTTTAGTGCTAATTTCATCCATTGCCGGTTTGAATTTCCTGATGGCAGAGCTGTATAATGAAGTTCGCTTATGCAGACAAAAATACGAAGAGAATCAAAACTACTTTAGAATCTAAAGCAAGCTTTGCCACCAATCTTCTGGTGGTAATTGATGCTTTCTTAATTTGAATAATGTTTCATCAGCTTCAGTATATGTATAATAAGTCGGCCATACTGGAAAGAGATGTGTTATTTCATGTTCAATGTAAAATAGATTTTCCAGTTTATCATATAAACACTGCCCTGTGGGAGGAACTGCTTCTTCTGTACTGCTTGATGATGCAGTGATCTGATTCTGTACATAATTATGTAGCCTGTATGCATACTGCTCCTGTTTTAACAGCTTTCCAGTGCTAGTGACCAGGCTGGGTAAACCTCTGCTCTGTAAATCTCCCATTCTTTGTCTGAAGGCCTGTACCTTTGTTTGCATTTCTTGGCACTTTCTTTCTATGGTCTGGACAAAATTCCTCATGGTTAGCACCTTCTTGACTCTTACAATAGTCTCTGTTCTGTTCTGAATGTTTAATGCTATCAACTGGTCACCAGTATGAGTATTTAAAAAGTGAATCAATTTATTAGCTAACTCAGGCTTGTCTGCCAATAATGCCCTAGCCTTTTGAGTCTCATACTGAGCTACTACTATCAACTCTATCTGGTCAAAAATGGTTTGAATCCATGTCCATTGATCAACAAGAGCATTGCCATTATTATCCCACAAAATTGTTTTGATTTTAGTTAGGGTTCTATGGAGAGTGAGGTCTTTCTCCAAGGCCTTTATCTTATTTTCCAGGGCCTTTACTTCCCTGGTTTTCTCAGCAACAGTGATCTTTGATTTATCATAGCTGGCCTCAATCTTAGCTAGCTTTTCTTTAGTTTCCTTCATTTCTGCCATTTGTAATTTGAGAGCCTTAATCTCTTTCATCATGGCCTCCATACCCAAACTTGTCTCTTGTGTTGTTGTTGATGTGGTTGCTGCTGAAGTTGAAACATCTGCTTCTGAAGTTGAAGCTGGTGGAGGTGCTGTTGTAGTAACTGCTGGAGGAGGAGCTGAGACTGTTGGAATTATTAGAGGAGGGCGTGAGGCCAACACTGGCTGTTTTCCTTGCGAAGCCTCTTCCAGTGCTTTCTCCATGTCCAGTATTCTCTGATGCATTGTCATAAGCAAGGTGAGCACGTCCTCCTGTTCTTTCTGCTCTGCTACTTCTGCAGTTTGACGATGTAGAGTTGGTAACAACTTCATTTGTTTTCTCAGGGCTGCTATATCCTCTTCCTTTTTCCTAATCAAGGCTTGTGTTCCTTTGGGATCTTTGGGATCATGTCCCATCTCTATTATGATTTCCTCCAGGGATTTTATCCTATTATCCTTGGCCAATGATGAGGCTTTTTCTAGCTCTAACTGGGCAGAAGTATTGTATAAGGAATTTTGCAATCTATGGGCCAATAAAGCCTTATCTGCCAGCGTAGAATAAACCATTTCTCCTGTCTGCTTATGTAGCTCAATCTGGTCTATTGGATTTCTCCTGTCTGGTTATGCAGCTCAATCTGGTCTATTGGATGTATATCCTTGGAAATGACTTCCAGATTGGTTCTAATGTAGTCTGTAGCTGATTGTGGTTGCTGCACGGTGGGTCTGAAGTGACTTAGAGTCATTTTCCCTAATTCCATATCATAGGTTGCCATCAGCCTCTGTTGATTTTTTGGGGCCATCCTTAGCAATTGATTATATAGCTGGAACCTTACTGGTTCATTCCTAGCTTTGATTTCAGTGAATGCCTTTTTAATGTCTGAGCCCTTTTGTGCCTGCTGTTTGGAGGACAAAACCTCCCCACCTGGTTGTCTGTCGTGCTCCTGTTGGAAGGAGTTGGCCGATGTCTCCAAAATAGGAGGGATCTGCTGCCTAGAAGTCCCCTCACCTCTTAAGTTTCCAAGAGTTTCCTCTGTGATCTCTTCTTCGGCATAAGGGTTTAACCTTTGCCTTTTCTCCCCTTGTTGGTCTGTTGAGGTACCTGTAGGTGTATCCTCTACTCTGTCCCTCTTCTTAGCTCTTTCCTCATGTTGAGGAGTTGGCAGCACAGGAATTTGAGGTGCTTTTGTTTGCGTTGAGGAACTTTGTTCTTGGCCTTTCTCTGGATTTGAGAATGGCTGCTCCTCCATTGTGCTTTGCTGTTCAGAATGCTCAATTTCTTTGCCCTTTTCTACTGATGATATGGCCTCCTTAGCTGGCTTCCGTGAAGTAGCAGTTGATGTGCTTGCTCCCACTGGTTGAGGCTGTATGAAGGTGACCTGTGCAACATACTCCAGGTCAATTCTTTTCTCAACTTCTTTCATATCTTTCTCTAATTTTTCTTCCTCGGAAATTTCTTCATCATCTAAAGAGCCTTCTACCCATTTTGGTAAATTAGCATGTTGCTCAATGTGAGGGATTGGCTGGTGCACATACCCTGAAAGCTTGTGTTTGATTCTCCTAAATCTTATGAAGTGTTCGGGGTCATATGGTGCCTAGTAGAAGCTTTGTTTTAACAACATTTCCTCTCTCAACATCTTATCTGCATCCTTCCAGGCTTCTTCCCTTTTGTTGAAAACAAAGGGACCCAGTTGATGTCTAATTTTCAACTGTGCCTTCTTGTTTTTTCCATGGAAGTGAGTTAGGTCTGCATGACTGAACTGTCTGAAGTATTCCAAGGCAAAAAGCCTCATGGGAACATACCTTGGTAGCTTATAGGGGGACAACTCACTCCCATAAATTCTGATTACTGTATGGTTTTGGTAAAAGTACTAATCCCCAATGCTGTACTCTTTGGAAAGATGCAAAATTCTTTGCATTTCAGCAATAAGTCTGGGAGGAGGAGTCTCCATTAACAAGCAAGTAGCTGGGTGGATAAAGAGGTCAATAAATTCACAATATGTATAGGGAGAAGAGTGGACTCTATGAAAAACTGAAGTCCAAAAGATTACAGATCTCCTCTCTCCTCTTGAGTCAAGTTTCATGAGAGGGACTTTGAAACTATCAGGGTGATAGTAAAGCAACAGATGATAAATGTAGGAGGTGTACTTGAAAACTCTTTCCCTGTCCATCATCATGAATTTCTCATGTATTTTGTTGGCTATGAATGTGGCATAGTCATACATGACAGCAGGGGGCTGCCCTGGGGTAAATATTGCTAATAGCTGGAACATTGTCTCATCTACAAACTCTCCTGTCTTGCATCCTAAAATGTAGGAAATCATATCCACCATGAGCCTGCCTGTTTCATTAAATGAAACCTGATGATATGGTGGAGGATGATCATTCTGGTATTTTTGTAGCATGAATAGATGATTAACTCTTGATATCTCTACCCTAGAGAGCTGTGCACTGCTGTCAATCAGATGTTTCAGGGTGAGAGGAACCAAGGACTGAGGAGGCTCATAATTCAGCATTTGATTGATGGATTGAGGAGTAATATAAAACAACACAGACCCATCTGGGCTGAGGATTGCTCTCAGAGTGGGTTCATAGTGTGCATGGTAGAGGTGGATGAAATTAGGCAGCACATTGACTTGTGGGAGGTAGTAGATAGGCATACTGGATTGTCAAATTCCCAGGGGATCAGTGTTATTTCTGTAACTATTTTTGAATTGGAAGACAGTTTGAAGGTGAGAATTAAGGCCCCTCATGTCTTGGATCTGGAAGTCTCTATCTGCTAGAGGTAGCCACTCTAAGTCCATGTGTGGGGCATTCAGAGGAGCAATGTTCAGGGCAACTGGGGTCTCCATATCTTATATTTTTTTAATTGACTGGAATAAAGGCGAAACAGCAACAGGAGGCAGAGTTTCAGGCTCTGAGGCCACTATGACAGGTACAACGACTGATTTTTATTTCAAATGGACCTCACGGTATAGAGTTCATGGCAAAACAGAAAAGTGGCAGCACTACGGCTGGGTGTTTTTACAGAAATGGGTCGAAATTAGAGGCTTTGTGGACACAATGCCGAGAGGATGGAGTCCGAGTTTCGCCCAAGGGGCACAAGTTTGCAGATGGAAATGGGAATTAAGGATTCCCTTTTAGGAAAAGAGGTTAGAACCAGTGAAAAATAGGATACTGGGGTATCTTGACTCAATGACTAAGAGATTTCAGTAGTTTATGGGTGAATATGAATGAAAGGAGTGTAGGAATAACCCGTTTGCAGAGGAAATAAGCTTAGATTGTAAGTTTGTAGTGAATGACCAGCTCAAATGATAAGTGCAGGACAATGAGCGATTGGTGGGAGTGCCCTTGAAAGCCAAATGCAGGTTCTTTTGGAAATTTAAACAGAGAAGTATGAAAAACAGGGTTTCGGGCATAAAATAGGGTAAATACCTATTATTGAGAATGCCAAAGGCACTTGACAGGTAGAGATTTGAGCTGCGGAGACGAACTACAGTGTCGAATTTGCAGGTTGACAGGCTGTAGAAGTTCCAGGAGTGCAAAATAACAGAAAAAACACATGCACGTTGTTTACACAGCGAAAACAGAAATAAACTAAAAATAGTCGTTTTCACGACTTTTAACCCAACTTTCAGAATTTTGGTGCTTTTGGCGTTTTCCCAAGATGATGTCATCATGACATATTTTTTGTCGGGTAGCAGGTATGGAACATGACGTGGCAGTTGACGTGGAAGATGATGTGGCAGTTGACACGGTGGCAGGGTGATGACGTAAGCAAGTGACATGGCACAAGTATAGCACAGTGGCAGGTGACGTGGCAGCAATGTCATGTAGTGACAGGGGCAAGCAGGAAGGGAGGTAAGCGGTTTGCATCGGACCTCTTTTGGTATGGGAGAGGTATGTGTCAGAGGCGGCCCGATGCAATAGAAGGGCGACAGCTGTCCCGGTGTACGACGGTGAAACCGTTGACCATCGGGTGCTATCGTCCCGCTATGAAGGGGCACTCGATATGCATGTTGACCGTCGGATCTGGGAGAGCCGATCCGACAATGGACGGGAGGGCGAAATGATCGAAGTTTAGTGGAATAGCACGTGCGATAAATGACAATTTTTCACGGCTGCAGGTGGGTTTTAGACTTTAGGTTAAGGATTAATAAGTTCGGGTTTCGGTTATTTATTAATCGAATATTAATAAATCCCAAAAATGAAATGTGTGAGGGGGTTAATATAGTTATTTATTTAACCAGGATTTAAATAAATCCCGAATGAACGTGGATGGGCTAACAGTGGGTCCCAAGCGGACCTAATGTTTCCCAACTTGAATTATTTGGGCTATAATTGCCATCGGGTGAGATATTTAGTATTTATTCGGGTTTTTTATATAGTCTCTTGTAGAGTAAGGGTAGGGAAAAATGATTTAAGGAGCTATATAATAGGGTTAGATGTTAATATGATTCTAAGGAATGACAAGAGATGTGCGCATGCTAAGTTTATAGAGTAGAAACTCAAGCATAGAGAAATGAATGGATTGTGCAAAGATTAATTTTTACACAAGAAATGTGGCTTCTTTTCACTAAGTCAACTCAGCTGTCAACTTGGCTTTAATAAGAATGGAGTGAAGCTGGATTGCTTGGGCAGATCCCAAGTTTCTCAAGGGGATGTTAGTCAATGATTTTGTTTTTGGGAAATGAAAGGGGAATTAGTCATGCTTCCTTGTTATACTGTCAACCAACTGCCCTGGTGTCAATTCACACATGAGATGAGCCTTTTCTTGATAGGATCAGCAGTGATTACCTGCTTTCTTCTGCAACCTCAAGCTACATACCCAGCCTAATATACCTAACATTTTCTCTTCCTTTGGACTGGGTGCACTTGAACTGGCAGACCCTGATTGTTCTCTTTTTCTTTTGACTATTCTCCTATCTAAATGTACCCTTATGTCTTCCAAGGGCCCAGATTAAGTAGTTGGGCTCCTCAAATTCTCTATCTATCTAGTCATCTGCCAAGCTTGAGCTTGTTTGGACAGGAATGATTCTCTATTCTATAACAATCAATTTAAACATGGCATGGTCCAGATTGAACAGTTGGGCCATCCATTAAATATAATAAGGAGCAATATCTCCACATGGTGAATTTGCAATAATAAGATAGCAGTGGCACTTCGGCTAGCACACTCTCATGGACACCTCTTCAGCCTCTGTAGCAAATATGGAGCATTGCAGCATGCAAAGTATGACATATTTGGCATGTAGAAATGTCGATCATGAAAGATGAATAACCTGTTGTAGCAGGAGGCTAACACTACCATCATTAGCTTCCATCGAATGGAAATTTTTTTAAAAAATGACCATCATGGGATAATAGCCCAATTTAATGCCATCCAGGCCATTGAATCCACTCCTCATATTCATCCTCATATTCAATAGGTATTAGATCTCCACCAATTTGTTTTTGACAAGCCTAAGGAGCTCCCACCTTGTAGTGGTGAACATGATCATAGCATTCATTTTTTCCTTAGTGCCCAACCGCCAAATGTATGCCCATGTCGATATCCTTTTGAACAAAAGAATGAAATTGAATTTTTTTTCGAGGAACTCCTCAAAGTTGGTGTTGTTTGTCCCAACACCAACCCTTATTCCTCTCCAGTGGTAATGGTTCTAAAGAAAGATGGAGAATGGTGGATGTGTCCCAACTTTAGGCCCCTTAATAAGCTCACTATGAAGGAAAATTTCCTATTCTAGTAGATGATGATTTTCTTGATGAAATACATGGTGTTAACTTTTTTACTAAGCTAGACCTTCGCTTGGGCTATCACCAAATATGCATGAAGGAAGTTTACACTCCCAAGACAACATTCCGAATTCATGAAGGCCATTATGAATTTTTGGTCATGCCATTTGGTCTCTGTAATGCTCCATCCACTTTTTAGAGCCTCATGAACCACATTTTGAAACCATATCATAGAAAAATATTCATGGTATTTTTCGATGACATTCTCAGCTACATCATAACATGGGACAAACACCTTCATCATGCTGAGAAGATATTGCAATTTCTACAAGATCACAACTTATTTGTTATCTATGTGCTCCATTGGCATGGAAGAAATAGATTTTTTTGGGACACATTATGGGTTGTGAAGGAGTGAGGGTCGATCTGAAAAAAATTCAAATAATGCAAGATTATCCCCAACCAAAAACCTTGAGGGTTTTTGGGGATTCTTGGTTCTCATAGGGTACTATCACAATTTTTTCTGTAATTATGGAAGCATTTCTACACCTGTCACTAATATTCTCAAGAAAAACTCATTTCTCTAGACTGACATAACTCAGTAAGCCTTCTTAGATCTCAAACAAGTGATGTTCTCCACTCCATTATTGGCCTTACCAGACTTCACCAAATCTTTTGTGATTGAATGTGATGCTTCAGGTATGACCATTTTCACAATATTAATGTAGGAAGGTAGACCATTGGCTTTCACCAGTGAACAACTTAGTGGCAAAAATTTGGGTCAATCTACATATGATAAAGAAATGAGGGCCATCTTACATGTAGTAGACACTTGGCAACTCGTTTCCAAATCCGCACTAACTATCATAGCCTAAAATATTTTCTAAAGTAGTGTCTATCGTCGCCACAAAAAATAAACGGCTTACAAAAAAGTTGGGATATGATTATGAGATAATGTAGTGGTTGGTGCCTTATCACGCTAGTTTGAGGATGAGGGTTCCTTGTTATCCCTCTCTGTACCCATACCAGATTGGATTGAAGAAGCCCGTCATGAATGGTTATGACACCCTTTTGTATCCCAGCTCATTAACAAATTACGAACGTATCTGAATTCCTTAGGGAATTACTCTTTAAAGGATGAGGTTCTTTGTTATAAGGACATGGTGGTGTTGGCCATGACCTCCACCCTCAAACGCCGCATCTTGGAAGAGTTGTAATCTTCTCCCATTGTTCAACATGCAAGCTTTCAAAATACTTATGCATGTCCATGTCACTCTTACTTTTAGACCAGCTTGAAGCATGACAATCTCACTTTTTTAGTTGAATGTGAAGTATGTCAATGCAATAAAGGGAAAAGGATCAAGCTATTGTGCACCATGCAACCCTTTCCACTCCTTGCTTCCATATGGAAAAATTCTTCCATGGATTTCATTACCAAACTCCCAAAGTCAAGCAACAAATCTATCATCCTGGTGGTTGTTGAAAGAATTTCCAAATATTCTCATTTTTACACTCTCCCGCACCAAATTACCCCAAAATTGGTGGTTTAGACTTTCATGGACCAAATATTCAAACTCCATGGCATGCCGACTTCCATTGTGTCTGATTGAGACCCCAGTTTCACCAGAAATTTTTGGGAGGAACTTTTCAAGCTACAGGGCACACACCTCCAAATGAGTACAACCTATCATTCCCAAACTATGGTCAAACAAAAGTTGTCAACAAATTTTTGGAAACTTATTTGCAGTGCTTCACCTCAGAAAATAAGCATCAATGGGTACAATGGTGATATTTAGTTGAATGGTTGTATAATACTAAATAGCATGAAGCCACCAAGATGACGCCCTATCAAGCAGTGTATGGCCAACTAGGACCTTCATCAACTTCTTATATCCCCATATATTCCAAAGTATAGTTAATTGATCAGCTTTTGCAAAACCATACTGCCATAATCAATCATATCAAAGATAATATACATCAATATCATAATTGAATGAAGCAACAAGTTGACCAACACCACGCAGAGAGGTCATTTAAAGTAGGTGACTAGGTGTTTTTGTGACTCCAACCTTATAAGCAGACATCTCTCAAAGAAAAGGGTTGCCAGAAACTAGCCCCAAAATTCTATGGGCCTTATTAGGTACTTTAGCGTATAGGAGAAGTCATTTACAAACTAACCCTGCTGACTACTTCAAAAATCCACCCAATATTCCATGTATCCCACCTCAAGAAAGTTGTGGGGAACAATTGCATAGTTCAAACCAACCTACCATAATTGGATGAGGAAGGTTCATTGTGGATCCAACCTAAACAAGTACTTGATACTCATGAAATACATTTCTACAACTACATGATCAAGTAAGTCGTCATTAAGTGGAAATACACCTCTCCAAAAGATGCGACATGGGAACCATCTAATATTCTTCAGTAGTTTCCACAGCTTCAACCTTGATGACAAGGTTACTTTTGATGGCGGAGGGCATGTTAGGTCCAATCCTAACTCCCTTATTCATGTAGTAAGCCTTGTTAGAGATATAGTTAGTTAGTGGAGTCAATAAATCCCATTATTGGTTATCTAAATTAATAATAAGTGTAATTGGTTGACCCACATTATAGAAAATGGACCACAATTAGTTATAAAGAGGCCATAGTTAATAAATAAAGTGGTTAACCCATGTTATGAGAGGGACCACTAGTATATAGGCTTTTGGATGTCATAAATCTATAAATAGTTTTATATATAGAGGGAACATGTATCAAGTCTTATTGTAATTGAGATTTTCTCTGTTGGAGGTTCCCCCTCGAAGAGGAAAGTAAAAATTCTATTCTTCTTCTGAATAATAAAATATATTTGCAGCTTATCTCATTTCATGTGATATTTCTGTGTTTCAGGCCATATTTTTTTGTATTTCAGGTATTCTGGTTTTCAGGTCAAGTGCATAACACCTTGAGATTTTCCATCCCAAGAGTCTTAGATCCCTCTTCTACAATTTATTTATTTCCTTTGAATATATTTTTCACTTGCATGTCTTATTTCTATATTTAGTGTTTATGCCTCTTTTGATGTCGGTTACATTGGTTAAATGATTAAAGTGGGTTTTTCTGTAGGTTATTTACAGAATCACAAGAATGATTCATCCTTAGAACGGCTTTGAAAAGCCATATTCATCATTGAGCTACATGGATTGGTTTACTAGTTCACAAATCTAGAATTTCTGGAAGTTTGTTATTGCAAAATAGTAGTAATTTTCTGTTACTTTTTAGAACGTTTTAATGAGCTTCATTTAAGCTTATTCCACTTTTTTTGAGTCATTAAATCATCCAAGTTAATAAAACAATTTACCCCATACACTTTGCACTTGATTAGGTTAGGAATTTGGTAGGTTAACTAGCTCACTAGTTCTAGAATTTTTGGTTTTTAGAGCAGTAATTTTCTGATCTTTTTTAGTGCATGTTAACAAGGGTATTTTTGAGTGATTCCAGTTGGAATGGAATCCTAAGAAATACTAATTAATAATATAAAAAATTACCAACTCATTTTCATTTTATTTTCTTGGTCATTCGACAAGTTATCTCGAGGAGTAGCAGTGCTATAACAATTTGTTTTGAGATCTTCATTACGCAAATTCACTCCAAATTCATGGTAGAAGTAGATTTATCACCTATGAATGCTATAAGGCCACTTTGGTTGAGTTGAGGCTTGGTTACTTCACCATTTACCTCTTACATTGCTCGCATCTTGAATTTTGATTTATGAAATTAATCTAGATTTCCTTCTTGCAATTTACTTCATGCAAAGTGTGATTTTCTTCTTGCAAGAATAATGTAGGAATTTCCTTTCCTAGAAAATAGAATAGATTTCCTTTCCAACAAGATATATTAGATTTTATTTTGTCATTATGTTTACATTTTTTCAAGTAGAATCAATGTCATTTCTTCGATTTACTTTCAAGAAAAAGTAGAATCGGTTTCCTTATCTCTATTTACCTTAGGATTGGTGGATTACCTAGACCTTTGTTCAATTTATGTTGCTTTATTGTCTTCTTTCACTTGCCTCAAAGGGAATCATACTAGGAAATGGAAGGTGTTTCCTGCACATACAATGTCGACCCCTCTTAATTTTGTACTAACTCCAGGTTGATAATTGAAGTCGATATCCCTATGAGTTGCAGCATTCTTGTTGCAATAATGGGGCTCATCACTTTTCAGTGTCATTGTCAGGGAATGTGTCAAAGAAAGCACTTTCTTGTTCTTGGAGTGATTCCCTCTTTCTTTTCTAAAAAAACAAAAAAACAAAAAAACAAAAAAACAAAAAAAATGCATTATGTATCTTTCATTGCATTATATTAGCATTCTCATTTAAAAAAAAAAACAAAAAATATTCCTTCAACACCAAAAACCTGTTGGCATTATGACACAGATTTGGCATTATGACACAGGTGTTGTCCTTGATGGAAACTCTCATAGATGATAGATCACAGTTCAGGCTCACAGAATGAAGAAAGAAAGGTATACACAAGTTCCCATTGACCAAGCTGCATGTACACGTGGGTTTGCAGACCAAAATGCATGTATGAGCATACACACGCACTTTCACAAAAGGAAAGGCGCGTACATGTTGGAAAACTTGGTTTTGGTCCGTGGTATTTGGACCATGGTATTGTGATCCATGGTATTGGTCCAAGATATCTTGTCTGAAGTGTTGACCCCAAGTATTTGGTCCAAGGTATTGATTCTAAGTGGTTTTGGACCATGGTATTGAGCAAGGCCTAAGACTATAAAAGGAGGAGAAGACCATTAGGCAAAGTCACTCATAAATTGAATATCTAATGAAGAGCAAGATCTATAATACAGGTGATTGGGTTATGGTGCACAGCTGGATCTGAATCAAGGATGAACCTGAACAATTGATGAAGGATAAGTTCTATTGATGGGTCAAGATCTTAAGGCTTGAAGAGAAGTATCTTTGTGTGGTTTTGATCTTTTATCTGAATACTTAGCACATGTTGTAATCTATAAATATGATGATCTGGGTATAACTGATGTCTGAATAATTTTAAATGTTAAAATCATCATTTACAGATTTGTACGTAGGTTCATTATAGCAAAGGGACGTATACATGCCGATTTGGCATTTCAAAGTGTGTATACGCAGGTTTTCCTTGATACAAGTGCATATGCACACAGGTTCGTCACATTGAAGTAACGTACACCTCATAAAATATGCTTTAGCTACTTCTGATTGCTGTTGCAGTGTTCCGGGTTCTGGCTTGGGTTCTGGTTACTGTTACTGTATTTTGGTTACAACATTCAAAGAAGTGATTGTTTGATTTAGTTTTTGGTTGGTGCCAAGGAGATTGGTTGATGTAGATATATTTGACGTTTGATTGATGTTATTGATGGATCCAGTCTGAAAATTTATGAAATGTGGTCCCTAGAAGAAAAGAGAAGGTTGTAGCCTTTTGTAGGTTAGCACCTACGTGCTAGTACATCAGCTAGTATAAGAGCTAGGGGGTTGTAGGTCCCTTCTAGGAGAAGATGGAGAATGAGAGAAGGTTGTAGCCTTCTGCAGGTATAAGAATGCATACTGGTATAAGACTGCACCAGTACAAAATATTGTAAAAAGAAGTTTCTTAGAAAGATAGAGACAGTTGCAGCAGGTGGTTTTCACCCACATTGGGTTTCCACCTTATATCTTGTGTTCATGTGTGTGACTCTTTGTTCTATTTTTAGTACTCCTGGTTACTGTTTATATGGTTCTGATGCACATATTAAAGATCAACTTATGAAGAATTAACTAAAATTGTATGTTTACAGGGTATACGCTAGTTGCCTTATATACAGTTGTGTATACACACAAGTTTCAGTTACTGAAGTAGCGTATATGAATCAAAATATGGAAATGAAATATTAATGAATTGCTAATACTGATTCACCCCCCCTCTTACTATTATTTCTAGCAATTGGTATCAGAGCAGGTCCTTTAGAAGAAGCTTGATCACTTGAAGGAAGATCTATCATCATGAGTACCTACGAAAGAGAGGGATCCATTAGACCACCAATATTTGATGGGAGCATCTCCGTCTATTGGAAGGTAAGAACCATAACCTATCTTCAATCTCTTGGAATATATGTTTGGGAAATCATGGAAGGAGGATACACATTTCCATCAACAATTCCTACAGATACAGTAGGTAAAAAGCAGTATGAAAGAAATACCAAGGCTGTCAATACATTATTGGGGAGTCTATCACAATTAGAATTTGTCAAGGTTATGCAGCTCAAAACTGCCAAAGAAATATGGGACAAGATCATTCTAAGCTATGAAGGAGACGATTAGGTAAAACATGCAAAACTACAATCTCTCATAATTCAATATGAAACTCTCAAAATGCACAATGATGAAAGTATAGCTAATTACTTCTTATTTGTAGAGGAGATTGTTAATCACATGAAAAAATTGGGTGAAGAGATAAAATAAGTTAATGTAGTTGAAAAGGTTTTAAGATCCTTGTCTTCTAAGTTTGAATCAAAAGTTTCTGCCATAGAGGAAAAGTAGAATCTTCAGAGTATTACTATGACACAGCTGCACGGAATCCTAACTACTTTCGAAATGAGAAAAGGTGTTCCATCAGATATGAGAGAAACCGCATTCAAAGCTTCAGTAAGAGAAGAACTCAATGAATCAGGACATATTTCAAAAGGAGAGGAAGAAACAAACTTTGTGAAGAACCTTCAACGAGGTTCTGAAAGATTCAGAGGAAAGCTACCTTTCAAATGCTTTGCTTGTGGAAGAGTCAGTCATTATGTAGCCAAATGTCCTCATAAAGATAAGCTTGATAAGTTAAGGAATCAGAAAAATGGAATAGAAAACATAATGTAAGTAAGAAGAGCTATTATACGCATGAAGATAGAGATGGTTTATCAAATAGTGATGAAGATGAACATGGTAATGACAATAGACTTCTGATGGCTTTTGAAGATGATGCTTTCTTGGATGCTTTAGATGAAGATGGTCTTTATGAAGAAATCTATAAACTTAAAATTTGTTTAGAAGAAAAGAATATGATTATAGATACTCTGACACTCCAACTTGCTGAAAGGAAAAAACACAATGAAAAATTAGAATGTGAAATTGTGGGTCTAAGAAAAGATATTGAGAAAACAAAAGCTCTCAATCTCAGCTTTGCTAAAGGATCAGAAACTTTAGATGAAATTATCAAAGTGCATTGTTCCCCTCTAATAAAGACAGGTCTTGGATATAATGAAGAAGCATCTCAAGCACAGAAGCCGTCAACCTCCAAAAGCTATCTTGTTGTAACAAGGAGAAGTGAACAGTTTGACAATCATTAGCAAAGGCATAAAGTAGATCACTAGGTAAATCGGGTTCAATCTACTTCAAGGATGAATAGTAGCTACAACCAACCTTAGGTAAATCATACTCAATTTGCTTCAAGAATAAATGTCAATGGAAACTACAATCACCAGGTCAGTAGGTTCGATAATCGCAGGAATTTCTTTAATGCCCAATGTTTTTCATGTCATAACTTTGGACACAAAGCTACTTAATATGTTGCTTACAAGACCATCATGACTAGAGAAGCACGAACTCAAAGGAATGTGACTGGGATCATGAAAAGGACCTACAATAACTTTTCTGCTCTTGAAAATGAAATAGAATGCTCTATCTGTAACAACTTTGGTCATGAAGATTCTGAATGTAGGAGTAAATTTCAACAAACATCTTAGAAGGAGAAAACTTCATTAGGCCCCAAAACATGGAGAAAGAAAGAACCAAAAACAGAAAGATGTGGTATAGCCTTGTATGTAGAAGGACAAGAAAATGAGTGGTACATCAACAATGGATGCTCGGAACACATGACAGGTGATAAAGAAAAACTTCAGTCATATAATGCCTTAGAAAAGGAAAAGAAGGTCTCATTTGGAAATGACACTCCTGCAGTCATACAAGGTAAAGGCTCTGTTCTCTTAAAATAAAAGGTTAAATCTAGGAATGTTATGTATGTTGATGGTCTAAAGCATAATCTATTGAGTGTCAGTCAAATGTGTGATCAAGGAAATGAGGTAGTATTTCGATCAAATGGATGTGTTGTTCGTGAGCTTGATATAGGAGAAACAATGATCAAAGGTATAAGAACTCCAAATAACCTATACATACTCAAGGGAGGACAACAACAGTGCCACCTAAGAAAAAATGATGAACACTGGCTATGGCACAGAAGATTGGGGCATCTAAGCTTCTCTCAAATAAGAAAAGCATGTAGATACAAGGTTGTTCGTGATCTTCCAGATATCATCATTCCAGAAAATAAAATATGCAAATCATGTCAATTTGGTAAGAAAACCAGAGCTCATTTCCCTGAGAAGGAAGGATCAGCTACTAAGCCTCTTGAACTTGTTCATACTGATTTATGTGGTTGATCAAGGAAAAAGTCACCTTGGGGAGAAGAATACTTTATATTGTTCATTGACGACTTTTCCAGAATGTTTTGGATAGGACTTCTAAAGCATAAAGATGAAGCATTTGAAAAGTTCAAAGCCTTCAAAGCATTGGTTGAAAATGAATCAGATTGCAAAACCAAATGCCTCAGGTCTGATCGAAGAGGGGAATTTACCTCAGATGAATTCTTCGACTTTTGTGAAGAAAATGGAATAAAAAGGGAATTCTCTACGACAAGGACTCCTCAGCAAAATGGAGTGGTAGAAAGGATGAAAAAAATTATTCAACAAATGGCTCGTGCCATGCTAGATGAGTATGGAACTCCTACAACCTTCTGGGGTGAAGCTGCATTTGCTGTCGTCACTATTCTCAACAAAACAAACGTTTGGGTAAACAACACTTAAACTCCACATGAACTTTGCTATGGTAAGACTCCGACTGTAAAATACTTCAAAGTTTTGGAAGAAAATGTTACATCAAAAGGACTGATGAAAAACTTGGCAAGTTTGAACCTAGAGCAGATGAAGGCATTCTCCTTGGTTACTCTTCCTAAAGTAAAGGATATAAGTGTTATAATAAAAGACTAGGGAAAATTGTTGAAAGTATTGATGTTGTGGTTGATGAATCAGGCCAAAATCCAAAGTAGGTAAAAACCGAAGTTTATGAAGAAGATGAGGATTATCCTTCCACATCAAATCAGAATAATTCTAAAGAGGACACCAATGAAGCACCAGAAGAATTGATAACGGTAGAAGAAAAGACTCCATCTAGGTATGTTCAGAAAAATCATCCAGAGACTCAAATTTTGGGACAGAAAGAGGCAAGTGTGCAGACAAGAAGAACTATTACAGAAGCTTCAAGCTATCTAGCATTGCTTTCCACCATCGAACCTCAAAAGGTACATGAAGCATGCAAAGATGAATGTTGGGTCAAGGCCATGAATGAAGAGCTTGAGCAAATTGAAAAGAATAATACTTGGGAGTTAGTTCCTAGACCTCATGATAAGAATATCATAGGAACCAAATGGATATTTAAAAACAAGCTGAATGAAAATGGAGAGGTTATTAGAAACAAGGCTAGACTTGTTTGCAAAGGATATGCTCAACAAGAAGGTATAGATTTTGAAGAACCTTTGCACCTATTGCTAGACTCAAAGGCATAAGAATGTTCCTTGCTCTTTCTAGCATCCACAACTTCAAAGTATACCAAATGGATGTAAAATCTACCTTTCTTAATGGAGATTTATAAGAAGAAGTATATATTGAGAAACCGGATGGATTCATTCTTGGAAATGATCCAAAACTTGTATGCAGACTCAGAAAGGTTGTGTATGGTCTAAAACAAGCTCCAAGGGCCTGGTATTACCATCTTGACAAATATCTCCATCAACAAGGTTTCTCAAAAGGATCAGCTAATAGCAATCTATATACAAAGATTGATAATGATAAATTGCTAATACTTGTTGTGTATGTTGATGATATCATTTTTGGTAGCAATGAATAAGCCATGATTCAAAACTTTGCTTTGGTAATGCAGAAAGAATTTGAAATGTCCCTGCTTGGTGAACTCACACATTTTCTTTGTTTACAAGTTCAACAAAATAAAGATGGTATCTTTCTATCACAAACCAAGTATCTCAAGTAGATCTTGAAAAAATATGGCATGGAAGATTCTAAACCAGTATGTACCCCTATGGTAACAGGATGCAGTCTCAGTTCAAATGACGAATCAGCATTAGTACATCAACCAACCTACAGATCCATGATTGACAGTCTACTTTATCTAGCAAGTACCTGACCAGACATCATGCATGCAGTGGGAATAGTTGGGAGATTCCAATTAAATCCAAAGGAATCACACCTTCAGGTAGTCAAAAGGATTTTCAAATATCTTCAAGGAACACAGAACTTTGGTTTATGGTATCCTAGGGATATAGATCTTACACTTCATGCATATACAGATGTAGATTGGGCAGGAAGTGTGGATGACAGAAAAAGCACTAGTGGTGGTGCATTTTATATGGGTTCCAGATTAGTATCTTGGTTTAGCAAGAAACAAAGTTCAATTGCATTATCTACAGCTGAAGCAAAATATGTGGTTGCTGCATCTTGCTAAACACAACTCCTTTGGATGATGCAAACATTGCAAGTCATTCAGATCACATGTACTCCACCCATTTCCATTCTTGTGATAATACAAGTGCAATCAGTATTTCAAAGAATCCAGTCATGCACTCCAAGACCAAGCACATACCTATCAAATATCATTTTCTCTGTGAATAAGTGCTTGAACAAAAGGTCAAATTGGAGTATGTTCCCTCCAAAGAATAGGTTTTTGATATATTCACCAAACCACTACCCAGAGAGACATTTGAATATCTTAGACAGAAGTTGGGAGTAGTTGATGCATCATCTCGCTGTCGAAACTTATCTGTTTCAGAGAAAAGTGGTTGTACGTGAGTTTCATGAAGAATATCCATGTACATATGCCGGTTTCTGTGGATATAGTCACGTATATGTTGGTTTGAAGAAAAACAGTGGGCCAGACTCAGGATGAAAAGGGTCTGATATGGGTCTAACAGTGATCATCTCGCATAGGTTCAGGGGGAGCATATACTTATAATAATGCATTGTTGGCATTATCTTAGAATATCTTGGTACAAATTCACAATTGTTTTGTTTCAAGTGGAACAGGTTAAGGGGGAGATCATGGTTGCTGGTCCGGATGGTGATTGATAGATGTTGTTGATGATAGTTATTGATGACTATCATGGTCTTTTTTTAGATATTTAGTCTATATGTCTTGTATATCTTTTATTGTCAAGGTCATGTAACGACCTATTTTGTTTCCCTACTATGCATGGGATGGATGATGTAATGTTCCTATTATGTCATGTATAAACATTTGGTATATCCCTACTTGGTTGGGTGGATGAGTAAATTTTGGTATATCCCCACTTGGTTGGGTGGATGAGTCAATCTTGGTATATCCCCACTTGGTTGGGAGATGGATGTATGTATAAGTCTTTGGTGATAGGAAGGTCATTTATGATGTATAGAGTTATGTTCTTCTTATAGAACATCTTTTTGTAGACCATGCTTACAGTCAGGGGTGGCATGGACAACACACTTCAGCATATCAGAGAATTCGGCATGTACTCAAGGGGAGCATAACCCTTTTCCCTTGATGACAAAGGGGGAGAGTGACTTGGGGTTGCCATCAAGTCCAAAGGGGGAGATTGTTGGCATTATGACACGGATTTGGTGCTATGACACAGGTTTTGTCCTTGATGGCAACTCTCATAGATGATAGCTCATAGTTTAGGCTCACAGAATGAAGAAAGAAAGGTATACGTAGGTTCCCATTGACCAAGTTGCATGTACATGTGGGTTCACAGACCAAAATGCATGTATGAGCGTACACACACACTTTCACAGAAGGAAAGGCACGTACATGTTGGAAAAATTGGTTTTGGTCCATGGTATTTGGACCATGGCATTGTGATCCATGGTATTGGTCCAAGGTATCTTGTTCAAAGTGTTGATCCCAGGTATTTGGTCCAAGGTATTGATTCTAAGTGGTTTTGGAGCATGGTATTGAGCAAGGCCTAAGACTATAAAAGGAGAAGAAGATCATTAGGCAAAGTCACTCATAAATTGAATATATAATGAAGAGCAAGATCTAGAATACAAGTGATTGGGTTATGGTGCACAAATGGATCTGAATCAAGGATGAACTTGAGTGCTTGATGAAGGATAAGTTCTATTGATGTGTCAAGATCTTAAGGCTTGAAGAGAAGTATCTTTGTGTGGTCTTGATATTTTATCTGAATAATTGGCACATGTCATAATCTGTAAATATGATGATCTGGGTATAACTGATGTCTGAATAATTGTAAAGGTTAAAATCATCATTTACAGATCTGTACGCAGGTTCATTATAGCAAAGGCATATATACACGTCGGTTCGGCATTTCAAAGGTGCGTATACGCAGGTTTACCTTGATACAAGTGTGTATGCATGTAGGTTTGTCACATTGAAGTAGCGTGCACCTCATAAAATATGCTTTAGCTACTTCTGATTTCTGTTGCAGTGTTCTGGGTTCTGGCTTGGGTTCTGGTTACTGTTACTGTATTCTAGTTACAACATTCAGAGAAGTGATTGTTTGATTCGGTTTTTTTTTGGTGCCAAGGAGATTGGTTGATGCAGATATATTTGACGTTTTATTGATGTTATTGATGGATCCAGTCTCAAAATTTATGAAACATGGTCCCTGAAAGAAAAGAGAATGTTGTAGCCTTCTGTAGGTCAGCACCTACATACTAGTACATCAGCTAGCACAAGAGCTAGGGGGTTGTAGCTCCCTTCCAGGAGAAGCTGGAGAATGAGAGAAGGGTGTAGCCTTCTGCAGGTAGAAGCCTGTGTACTGGTATAAGACTGCACCAGTACAAAATATTGTAAAAAGAAGTTTCTTAGAATGATAGAGACGATTGCAACAGGTGGTTTTCACCCACATTGGGTTTCCACATTATATCTTGTGTTCATGTGTGTGACTGTCTGTTCTGTTTTTACTACTCCTGGTTACTTTTTATATGGTTTTGATACACAGATTAAAGATCAAGTTATGAAGAATTAACTAAGTTATAAGTTTACAAGGTATACGCTAGTTGCCTTATATACAATTGCATATACACGCAAGTTTCATTAACTGAAGTAGCGTATATGAATCAAAATATGGAAATGAAATATTATTGACTTACTAATACTGATTCAACCCCCCTTTCAGTATTATTTCCAACAAAACCCCCTCACTTGATCATGTGTAGGTAGAAGAAGAAGGTGTGTCAGAGAAATTAGAAGGCATGGAGTAGCCCTACTTTGTCAACTCATATTAGCAAGATATAAACTACCCCTCCTCTTTCAATACAAGTTTTGTAATGCATAATTTTAACCTTGTTATCCACCTAACACCT
Organism: Pinus taeda; assembly: GCA_000404065.3. Classification (NCBI taxonomy): domain Eukaryota; kingdom Viridiplantae; phylum Streptophyta; class Pinopsida; order Pinales; family Pinaceae; genus Pinus; species Pinus taeda. The sequence goes on along the minus strand of APFE031592243.1, from coordinate 86,857 downwards.
CACCTTGGTCTCCATGGTCTTATCCTTCCCAATGGGGTGATCCACATTTATGGTATTATCCTCCTCAATATTTCATTCCTCCCTCTCATCCATATCAGCACCAACCTCCTCAATCAGGTGATCCATATTTCCCTCAAGATCCTCCATACCAAACTCAATGCTATCCACCCCATCCACCTCCACCACAAAAATTTCAAAGACCCACTCCCACTCAACTACTTGCACAACCATTTCCAAACCCAAGCAATAAAGTAATTCATCCCACTTACAATGCTGAGATACAAAATATCCAAACAAATCCTCTTGACCAAATGATATTCTTCTTGGATAAGAAAGATTATTGCAAAGAATAAAATACGTTGCTCTTGTTAAATAAAAACATCCAAAATAAGAAGATTTAGAGGAGGCTAAAGAATCATGGACCACAATTGATGGAGAGAAGCGATTGGAGCCAGAGATTGAAGAACTTATATAATGCTTATCACCATATCATTTATGTGTTCAAGGGGCTAATAGAAAAATATTAGAAGGTTTGAATGGCATGGAAGACATACATAATGATCTAAATGAGCAAGTGAACCAAGAGAATCAAATTTGTATTGAGGTTTGGTTCCAAAAAATAAACAAGATGGAGCATCACTCTCTTCTTCAACGATGCTTTATCTCATCAAAATCAAAGCATTCAGTGTCCAATATTTAGGTATGTTTCAAAGCATATGTTTCAAACCTACACATGAGCTTATCTGTCATCTTGTTATGCACAGGCCTCCATTGGAAGTATTACTACATTTGAAAGAGATTTTATTTTTTCCAAATAGAGTAGGATAGAAGAAAGAAATGAAAAATGGAAAAAGAGTAAAAATAAGAGGAAAATAATAAGATCTCATATGAAAACCTCTGTTGAGGCATCTGAGATTGTCTCACTAATTTAAAACCTCCTTGGGGCGGTTGGTGGGTTGGAAAGAAAAAAAGAAAAAAAGAAAAAAAAATCCTAAGTGAAAACCTCCTTTGAGGCACCTAGGAACGCCTACTAGTTGAAAACCTCATTAAGGAAACTAGTAGACCTAAAAGAAAATGAAAAAAGGAGGAAAAAAATGAAAAAATAAAAAATAAAAAATATTTGTTTTTCCAATTTCATATGTGTGTTTTCAAGCAAGTACTCCTTAAGTTGCATAAGGAAAAGAAACATGCTAGTGCCACAAAAAGAGAAAAAGAAAGAAATGCACAATGAGGTAAGCGAAAAGTAAAAAACAATCAACCTTAGACTTCTTACCTTCTGTGAAAAATTCTCAAGAAGGACCAATGACATTCCAATCCATCACCCTCATCCATTTCCAACATCCACCCATCATTCCCAAGCCTTCCCCTTGATTTTCCTCGTTATCCTAAAGTGCTACAAGAAGGTTTTGTTTTGCTACAGGAATGTCAAAATACAAAGGGAAAAAATTGTTTTCACCATATCTCACAACCATGCATAATTTTTATGATTCGTTGCATGGGGAGATGCATAAGGATTATGGTAACTTGCTCAAGAAATTTCAGCAAATTCCGGTGCACATTTTTCGAGAATTTAGTCACCATCACCTATAGCCATTTTTATTTTTTCTCGAGATTTGGGCATCCATTGGACAAGATAGTTTATGGGGAGATGAGAAAGGCTGATAGTAACATTCTAAAAAAAAATCATGTGAATTTAATCTATTGTTTGAAAGATATGGATTAAACAAGTCTACTACAAGATTGTCCTATAGTGCTACAAGACTATCCAAATTTGCTACAGGAGTAAGATCTACTTATAAAAAGGGGTTAGAAATCATGATTCCCTTGGGAAATGTTAGGAGATTTTAATCAAGCCTCCTTTACCTCTCATCCACTCCATTTAACCAAATTCTTCTCAATATTCCACCTCTCTTCATGAAAAAACAAAGAAAAGAGACTTTGCCTTCACCCCTTCTTCACAAGCCTTCACCACCAACAAAGCTTTTGTTCCTGTCCCTAGGCTCACCATGATTCATCCAGTTCACTATATGAATTCCATGAAGAAACATAAGTTTTGAATCAAGTTTTTGATGGAACTGCGTGACTTCTACAGAAGAGAAATCAGTCTTGTAGTATCTTGTAGCAATCCAACAGAACCAAGAGAAAATGATTGTTATTGATTCATATAGAAGACATGATGATCCCTGAGCATTAACAAGGTCATCCCTGATTTTTTATGAAGCCATGCCATCCTTGAAGAGGCAACCAATCCACTCCAATAAAGGAAGATTGAGCACTGGAGGGACCTGCATGAAAAGGGGAATTCCATCAGTCAAATACCTATCAAAGAGCATCATAAAGTTTTATCAATAAATACATGTGCATGAGAAAAGAATGAGGAAGAGAACTTTCAAGGAATAGTTTATCAACCATTGCTTCAGCAGAAGCATGCATGCATCCATAGTAGCTCGACATCAGGTAGACACAGGTACACCTATTTCTTCACCTCTCTTGATGAGCATATTATGAAAATTTATTTTCAATGCACACAAGAGAAGGTTTTATAGGCTGAAGGTGGCTAGTAAACATGCCACCCTTGACTAGTAAGACTGTAGTTTACTGAAACACTCACCACTTGTATAAAATGGCTAATTAGTTACTAAAACAATGACTAAAATTTGCATATAAACGATCATTTTTCAGTCGGTGACCAGTAGTATCTAATTTACAGTATCTTATAATGTGACCAACTTTTAGTCGCTTTTAGCTTAGTCATTAATTGGTTGTTTCAATTTTATCGTCTAGTGGCATATTTAGTCATTAATGTGGTCATTGATTTAATCATTGATTTAGTCAGCCACAATTAATGACCAAATATACAACAAAATATAGTATTATATGATCATCCGAGAAAATTAATTAATGACCAAAATGTTGGTCATGTTATAAGATATTGTAAATTAGTTATTAATAGCCATATATATGCAAATTTTAGTCATTGTTTGAAACCAAGTAATGACCAAAGAAATATGACTAAATTTTGGTCATGTTATAAGATACTGTACATTAGTTACTAATAGTTGTATATATACAAAATTTAGTTGTCATTTGTAATCACAAATTACCATTTGTAGTATTCATTTATCGGTTTTTGGTAGTTTCATATTCATTATATAAACGACTAATTTAGTAGTTTATATTCATTTCATTTCCTTTCATTAATAATAATTATAAATGATTAATTTAATCACATATTCATTTTTTGTGTTCATCATTAATCAATATAAACTACTAATTTAGTAGTTTTACATTGATTTTATGTGTTCATTATTAATCAACATAAATTAATTAGTATGATTTTGGTACTAAATTAAAAAAATGGCATACAATTGTCATTGGTTCATCTAATATGAAAACGCAAAGTTACATATGTTAATTACAATACTAAACAATATCAAGTGCAACTATAAATAATTTCAACCACATAAATTATATTATATGAAATGTCAAGTATTACAATATGAGTTTCCAACTTAATATTGATTGGACTACAATTTACACATGAAATGTTGTTTCATCACTTCAAAACATTATCATTGTGTTTCCAAGGCATTGCAAGTGAATTCACCAACTCTGAATACTTGACCATCAGTCTCTATGTGTGTGTCTTATGCGGGATATTGGCTTTAAGGGTATCACTAGATTGGTCGTCTTCCCTCTCTCTTTTTGCATTTGTTGCTCCTGTGTTATTTTTCTCCTCTTTCTTCAAATCATGTAGCTTACCACCAATATTGAGTTCCTTTTCTGAAAGCAAAAGAAGATATAATATAGAGTGTAAGACATGAAAGACGATGAACACTAGAATATAAAATAAGGTAGAGTATAAAGGATTTATATGACATATACCTAAACATCAACAATGTTAAAGTCATTTTCCCCATAAAAGCAAGAAACTTGAACGAGTTTTCTTTACTTGAGTGATAGTGGATACTATGTGGCTAGATGGACTATATAAAAAAAGCAAATATAACATCACCATAGACAAAAACACCTTAGTAACTTAGTATTCAACCTTTAGGGAAAGCTTAGGGACAATCATGCCAACTAAGTTACATGCTAAAAAGCTAAAGCTGTAGATAACTTGTGAAAACAAATAATATAAGGTGTGATGTCCATTCCTTGTCATTTTATTTGTAACAATATTTCATTCTCTAATGCAAAAGCTTGGTAAAGTATATAAACAACATGCGCTCAAATAACAACATGAAAGTAAACTTTTCTAATAGTCATGAAAATCTTTGAACACAAAAAACTAAGAGGATTTCAATCAATATCGTGTAATACTAATTTTATCTTCAAGCTTTGGTTGTTGTTTAAATGGACATGGTACCAAGTATTTTCAATTTCATAGTTAATATACAAAAGAAAATCAAAAGAAACGTTCAAAATACAATCAAACAATAAAGAGAGGATATCATGGAATGGACATTGCAACTATAAAGAATTTGTTTACATGTCCATCGATGTCTTGTCAGACATTCCTAAAACATTTGCTTGCCCAAAATAACCATGAGGTGAAAGAATCACAACATTAAAAACCATAGGAATCCCTACTAGAAATATTTCCAAAGTCGATGGCTCATGGGCTTGCAAGATCCCCAACAACGAATGAATCATATCCAAGACACGCTCTGCATTATCTCCCCATCCTTTTTCCAATCACGTTTAATGTAACCTACCCACACAATCGTCAAGTAACAATCAAATGAAGGCATTGAAATCTGTTTTTATTATTTACATCTATAAAATTTGAATCCAATTTGTTTCGGGAACATATTAATTCATATTTAAAGCCTTCCCGTCATGAGAAGGTATCAATCAAGTAGGACATCCAAAAAATCTACCTCAATGAGGTCCTCAAACAATTTCTACAATTATATTAATATTTTTCTTATTGTGACATCTTAGATATAAAAAAGAACATATCTATAAACAAAAATCCATATATTAACCTATGTTTCAAACTCTGTATATGGTGTATCCTTAGGTAATATTTTTTAAGAATGTCCATATGCCTTTACCAAAGCGACACTGTAGGGTTGTTAAACTCGGTATCATTCATCCACATCAATTTCTGCAAGATACATTTCACACATATATTCTTTCCCATTTCTCATCATGCTACATATGATAAATTGAAATTCACATAAAATAAAGGGAAAACCCTTTTCTAACCCAAAATAAAACAAACAAACAAACAGTGCCTCTAATAAAACTTCAACACCTAAAAAATTAATTTTCCAAGTGCTTAGACTAAAGTGAGATTCTTTGAATCATTTAGGCATATTTTAATGGGATATTCATATGTTTACGGTGAAAGTCAATTTGGTGCTAAAATAAATATATAAATCTAGTTTATTATCAATGAAAATCAATTATAATTCAGAAACATTATGTCATTACAAGGTAGTGGAGATAGAAACATCTTCATAATTAGTCTTCTCTATTTGAGTTTGTATTTTAATATATAGTTTTCTCTAAAGAAGTGAAATAAAAAGATGAGAATTGAAATAACACTATGAATTTTTAATCAATTCATACTATATATCTCTAAAACAGCTACGTCATCCTTCTCTGCTATTTGATAGAGATTTATTGTGCATAAAGAATAATGAATTAACTATCAAACACAATGATGCAATATATTAACCAAGGAAAGAAAAATGGCATGGATGTGGTATTCATGTGCTTGAAGGAAATCCAACAATGGGTGCATGCTTTCTTTATCATGAAATAGTCTTGAAGACAAATGTCGGTTCAAAAATTGAACTCGATTACCAATGGAATATGGTCGTGTTGGGTAAGGAAAGGATGCATTGAAGGGCTCAAGGTCTAGTTCCAATTTATATTTATCCTTGTCACTACAAAATACAAATTTGTCATCATTTGTTAATCAAGTTAAAAATATAAGTGAGTATGTATTTGTGCACCTGTGATAGTATATGAAAAAGAGAGCACTAGGGTACCCTAGAGCACCATATCGCTCTCCTCCACAAATACTAGTGTACCCTCAACACTATTGTATACACCACTAAATGATTCCATTATTTATTATACTTAACACTATTGTACAATGTTCTAACTACAACCCTTCTAAAGGAAGATCATTGTGGTTTGAACACTATCCAAACCACACGGATAAACTATCTCTAAATATATGGATAAAACAAAACCTTTAAAGCCATGAATTTTTCCTAAGGGACATTAATAACACCATTACGAGAAGCGATTTACCAAAAAATAATTTCCCATAACCTTCTTCTTACTTCCCATAATTATCCTCTTTTTGAAAATGCACTAAATCCTACTCCCAATGATCCAAAACATAATTGAAATCATTTTCGTAGTTGTGGTAGCTCTTGTTGTGAAGAAAATGAGTTATAGGAAGAGGCTTCTTACAGGGAAAAAATAACCAAGAAAACAAATGTTGATGTTAATGATAGACTCAATTTAGTTAATTCTAAATGAATGATTGAACATCATAAAGACATCTTAACCTTAGATTTATTAAACTTGGAGAGAGACAGAAAACCAAAATACAAATCTTTAATACTAATACTCTCGATAATATATATATAACTATATATATATATAAAATATATATATAATATAATATATATAATATATAAATACTATTATTTATTTGTTTATTTTTGGAGTATTGACTTCAACAATTTTTTTGTTCTTTTTTATTTATAAGCTTTACCCAGTGACATTTCTCAACTATATTGGCTATAGAATGTGCCTAGCCTCTTTAAATTTAGTTATACAACCCTCACCTAGTTACATATTTCATCCATATTGAGCTGTAAAGAGGACTTGGCTACTCTAGGTGAAATTATAGATCCTTCATTAGACATAACTAGCATTTGAAAAGGGAAAAGGATAACCTATATAAAGGCACCTCCCGTGTCACAAATGTAGTAGTACAACTCATCATTGTATACTCTATTCTTTTGTGCACATGTCCATGGGAACTAACCATTCAGGTTATACTCTTTGATAATTCTATGCATTTTTTCAATTTCGGCAACTTCTTCTTTGTCTTTGGAATTTTATGGATTAATATCACCAGTAACCACAACAAGGTTAACCAACTCAAGCTCTAGATAAAATCATGCATGGGAGCATTTCCAACTCCAATGGGGCTTATGTAAGACAAGAGGAACATGGCTAAGGTTGTGGCTTCTAACTAAGGAATTATAGGGTAGCCACTTCTTGTAATGAACAATAAATATCTACTTTAACCTACCTTGTAGTTATCACCTCTGTCAAAATCAGTTCCATATTATCTGTTGGGAGCATAAAACGAACAAATACATCTGTATATGATGATATTTTTGCTAAATTGATAGCATTTCATGTCAAAAGGTTTTATCTTCTTTTGTTTATTTTTTTAATCGATTTACAACACTCTACACATTGAATTGCATTACTGTTGAATACGATATGTGCATAGAAGCTCAAGGTAGACAAAAACAAAATTATGCATTTCAATATTGATAATTTATCAGCTTTTACCTCTTAAAATAGTTCTAGGTAAGGCCACACATCAAATCGAGAAACCCAATGGCACAAAGCTCCTTTTTCAGTTCTTAAGTGCACCCGAAGTATCCAAGAATTTTGTGTTCCACTAATTTTTTTCAATTCGTTGATTGGATGCTATATGGTGGGCCTCAAGAATCAACGGAGTCACCTTGGAACAAAAAACACCAAACAAAAATATAAAATATAAGGACTTAGAAAACAAAAATAAAACACAACATTGAACCTAAATGCACAACAAAGAAGGAAAAATAAATTACTCAAATAAGGTCACTGCTAATTTAAATACAGGAGAATAATGTGGGTACATAGTAGAACTTTACCACAATAATCTGAGGTGTGATGTCTAATCCATGTCATTTTATTCTCAACATCATTTCATTCTCTAATGCATGAACTTGGTCAAGTATATACACAACCTATGCTCAAATAAGAAGATGAAAATATTATTTTGAAATATTCATGAAAATATTTTAACTCAAAACAACGATAATACTAATATTATATTCAAGTTTTGGATTTTGTTTAAATGGATATGATACCAAGTATTTTAAGTTTTATAGTTAAAAGAAAAAACAAAATCAAAGTAAAAATTCAAAATACAATCAAATAATAAAGAGAGGATATCATGGAATGGGCATTATAATTATAAAAAGTTTGTTTACCTATCCACTAGTGTCTGGAATTCCTAAAATTGCTCGCCCTTTATAACCATGAGGTGAAAGAATCACAAAAGTAAAAAACATAGGAATCACTCCTAGAAACATTTCCAAAGTCGATGGATTAGGTGCCTAAAGGATCTCCAACAACAAATGAATCATCTCCAAAAAATTCTCTACATTTTCTCCCCATCCGTTTTCCAATCCCATTTCTTGTATACCCACAGCAGAGTCCAGTAACATTCAAGAAAAATATTTTATATATTTTGTAGAGAAAATTGAATATTTGCCAAGCATGATAACTACATGGTACAAATACTCATAAATATTTGCATAAAATAATTCAAAAGATTTTATATTTTGTCAAACAAAATGGATATTTCTCAAGAAGGCTAACTGCATGGTACATAAATTGTTTCCACAAATGTATCCATAAATACGATGGACCTTACTCATAAATATTTGCAGAAGATTTGTCAAGGAAGAAATAGGTGTGGCTTTGGAGCCCTAGTTGTGTGAACGTTTGACATATTTGTTGCATATTATTTTTGTTCTTCTTCATTTGAGCTTTGAAGTACCTTCATCTGGTGAGCCTATAATATGATTATCTATACCACCATAACCCTTACAAGAAGTTGGTGCCTGACTTCTTCCAGCCCTACAAGTTGCTAGGGATGCAAAACAATGGAGGTCACACCCACATAACATAAATTTACAAACTTTGACTGTTAATACATACATTGTGAGTGTGAAAGGGACTCTTACTACTTGGATTATTTTGAGGGCCTTGAAGGTTTCCTAGAAGATTGAACTGGAAGTCCCAAGGCTTTGAAGTTGCTTTATTTTGAATGGTCACTCTTTATGGTGGCCCCATCCTACTTTATGATTTAAAATTCAAGACAAAATGGTTCTTGGTACATTCATTTTTCAAAAGAGGAACTAATAATATCAAATATATTTGTTATTCTCAGACATGGGAATCAGTCTCTTTCCCTAAGCAAAAAAAAGTTTAGGGCAACCAATCTTCATAGACATGTCATCGAGCAGGTCAAGGTGATCATCCCCAACTTGCTCTTCATGAAACTAGGCTTTCAATCCTCTACAACTTGGTGGATGGAGTTGAATTGGAACTAGGATGAGGCCTTTAAAAAATACGTTCCAATGAGTAACACTCACTAGGTTATGCCAACGAATAAAATGGGAGAAATTTTTTCTCCTATAGGTTATCCACTTGTGTGTGTAATGCTCAGTACACTCATTTCCTAATAGGTTTCTCTTAGGAAATATGAAATTTCTTGATCCTCGTAACTAAGAAGTTTGTTTCAACTTACAACATTCTTCCCAAAATATTCAAGGAACAGACCGAGAAAAAAAGAAGCAAGACTCAAGATATTTGTGAAATTGAGAACTGAAGAGCTAATAAAAAAGTGTCACCCAGCAAACAAAAAAAATGCACTAACTAATATATTATGTAAGTTATGAAAAAAGAAACAAGAAAAAATAATGTTTGAGGAATCAATATCAATATGTGATTGACAACCACGTTGGTACCTATGTCTCCTTGGATGGGACAGAGGTTGTTTCCAATAACCATTATAGGCTGCAAATAGTGGTAATCGAGATAAATCTCAAATTTTTCCATAGAGGCATTGTACCTTCAGTTAGAAAAAGTTCTAATATGAAAATACAAAAGTCTTAACAAGCCTTTTTAAATGGAAAACTAGTATAAACTTCCTCCCTTACACAATGCATCCAAAGTTGTGCCAACCAAGGTTGACAAAATCCACATTTTCCACTTGATTGGAAAATCTAAAAGCACTTGTCTCAATAGTAGACAACTCATATAACAACAAAACATTTTTAGGATGTATTTGTAATAGCTTTAGGAGTCAAAGATTTTCAATTTTTTGTGGTAATTCTTAGGCACTTCATATGTAGCATTTTTCAGAAGAAAATTTTTATATTCCTTGCAAAATTGGAGGAAATGCATTAATATCAGCATGTATTTAAATAGAAGGGAATATACAAATTCAAACATGTAACATTGTAAACCCTATTTTAATATGCAAATAACTAAGAAGGATTATAAAATATAAACTTAAAGAAAAATATTAAAGTGTGAAAAAAATGACAGATTTCAAAGCTACAATTTAATGAAAGAAAAATACTCACAGATTTCAAATCTGCAATCTGCAATTTAAAGAGAGAAAAAGCATACCTGGGAATGGGAAGAATGTGCAATGGGCACAAGAATCTAGAACATAACTCCTCCAAATTTGAAGATTGATTGTATCCAACTCACTAAGATGAAAAATCCACTATAAACATTCCAATATAATTTCCAAAACAATGCTCCAAGCTCACTATAAATAAATGTTGCTCCAAATGATCAATGAAATAGTTGTGAGGTAAATTTCATGTGGGGGGATGACAAGAGGAAGAGTCAACACAACCACCAACTAACATAATTGAGTTGACCAAGTCCAAGTTTAGTTGAACCACTTTCTAAAAGACTACTCTAAATAGGATAACCCACCTTCCTAGCTCAAGTGGATTTATTTTCTTCCCAAATAAAGGACACTCCTATGGGGTGGACTGCCTCGTAACCTCTTTTACTCTAAATACAAACCATCTCTAACTTCTTGCTCTCTGATTTTATTTCCCTCACAAACATGCATATTTGAACTTTACATTTTCATTCCCATGCATGTTGTGCACTATCAACACAAACTTCTCATTACCTTGCATTACATTCACTTTTGACTATTGTTTTCCCCCACCTATGAAAATTGACTTGACCAACAACTTCTTGATTTCTTCACTCCACCCACGACTTCTCTAAATCTAGGTTATGTAATATTATACATAAATGTTATGTGTACGTTTACTAATGTCCTACATTTTGAGTGGTCTCACCACCAATAATCAGGGACACATATTCTTTGGGAAGCGATCAAATATTTCTTCCCTCATAACCTTTAATCATTGTGGCTCACATGGCCTTCAATCTCAAGACTTATTAACAAATAATATTATGATGATGACTATAAAGCTATATATAGAAGGCTCAAATATGATCTATACCTTCATCCCAAGAGAGGCACAACCACCCATAATGAGTATAATTGACTTTACATGGAAGAAACACAGTTTCTTGGATTTCCAATAGGAGAGAGCTCCTTTCCATCCTTCATATATCTCCCAAGTCATTTTGTCACACACACCTCCCTCAAAATAAATTATCAACCGACATTGAACCCTACACTTGGTGGCCACACACCTCCTTCCTCTATAGTACTCCTAGCCATATTCCCACTTAGGTAACCTATACCCCTTCCTCTTCTCTCCTCTCCATTTAATGCACATAATGACTATTAATCATATTTAAATCACTACTTATGCAAGGTCATGATGATTTGGTGATAATCATGTCTCTTAGACACTCATGCACTATGTGTCAAGAATAATCTGTTTATATAAGAAAAATATTGAGAAGACATTATCAAAAACATTTAATAAGATTTGAATATAAATTTATCACAATCAACTATGACAAATTTCAAGAGTTTATCCTCCTAACCACCTTTGTTAATATAATGCCTTGTTAAGCACAATAGAAAATAAATTGTTTAATTAAAGTGCTAAAGAATAATGTCCAAAGGACCCCTGCATATTTTGGATCAAGGATACATATTTCTTGCTCAAGTAAGGCTCTAATTTCATTTTGAGGGTGAAGCAGTGTAAAAAAGAGAGACTTGTTATAAAACTTCACATACAATATTATAACTATTATAATACATTAAATAATTATTATTTCTGATATGAAAGGTCAAAACCCTAATATCACAACCACATAATAAAGGGTACATCCAAGGTTGCATGGAGCTGGAGAGTTTTTGACAGTGAGATTATCAGGAGCATCATTTTCTGAAATCCCCAGGTTTCTTCCACTCTCTCTCTCTCTCTCTCTCTCTCTCTCTTATATTGCATTTATATTCATAAAAAATATCTAGAATGCGAAATTAGTTGAAAAATATATCAAAACCTTCATATTTGTACATAGATGAAGATATAAATGTCATCCATATTAGATTAATGATTAATCATTCATGCATCAACCATCTATAAACTGTGTTCTATCAATTACAAGCAAACATATAATTTTTTAAGCCAAATAATAGAAACAAGACCATAGCTACAATGTGAAAGAGATCAATAGTGCATATGTGGAAGAGAATTCAAATGGAAACAAAAATGAGTAGTACATGTCAACCTATAAGAGAATATGAGAAATCTTAATGAGAGGATGATAAAGGATCAAGAAGAGAAAATCCATGTGAACAAATAATTGTTGTAGAGTTAGCTAACATAGATTCATATGCCATTGAAGTGGAAAAATAAATGGTGTGGAAGTAAATATTCCAAAATAACATCTAGAGGATCTAGAAAATATTATAATTCAACCTTCTCAAATTCATAAAAAATATCTTATAACAGATGTAAGAGAAAAACATCCTAATGAGATAGCGTTCAGAGAAAGATTAATGAAGCCAAATCACTTAGGCTCAATGGTGAAAATAAAATTGTTATGTAAAGACTCAAGAGTCTTAATCTGTGAAGGTATGGTGGTCAATGATTTTTCAGTGTCAAACAATAAAGTGCATTTCCAGAAAAATCACCAAGTGTTGAAGTTGTTTGTCCAAGTGAAGCATAGATGAGATTCCACTTTTTTTCAAATCAAAGCATAGTGTTGAGAAACCCCCTCCCACCCTATCCCCACCACCAAAAAAAACATAGCAAGAATAAAGTTTAAAACAATGCAAAAATAAAATCTCCTATGCAAAGGGGATGCTTATTTTTCTCTGATCAGAATAAAGATGGAATGGAGTTATGGACTAGAAACAAGTTGGACACCTTGAGAAGGTGGAGTCCTATATGTGGAAAGTGTCACTTGGAAGTAGTTGTAGGAAAATGAGACAAAGTTTGTGAAGGAAGCAAAGCATGGTCAATGAAGGAAACAGAATCTGGTAGCTTAAGGATGAATGACCATCAAGTTGAAGGCATGATTGATTTTTCAAAATAAAATATGAGTGCTCACTCTTATACATGTTAAAAGTGAACTGAAAAGGTGGACTCACTTAATGCATGTGGTTATAATGTGCAAGAGATCAATACTGCGAATGTGAAAGAGAATTCAAAGGGAAAAATAAATTAGTACATGGTTACTTGGTAGAGACCATGAGAAGTCTCAATGTCAAGATGATAAAGGCTCAAGATGCATATAGCCATGTGAATGATAAATTGGAACAGAGTTTAGGGAAATGCAGACATAACTGAAGTAGAAAATAAAGAAAATGGTAGTGAAGGATTTTTCTTTTTTTTCTTTTAAACAAAATATAACGAAAGTAAATTTTCTAGATTCCTTAAGAATATCCAAAGGATCTAGAACATATTATAATTTATTCACATAAAAATAATTAGAGAGATTATAATAGAAAAGAGAAAATACCTCAACGAGATAGTCTTCAGAGAAATATTAAGACAGTTAAATCACCTAGGTTCCATGGTGAAAGGAAAATTGCTAAATCAGTATTTTGTAAATTTCCATAAGCCCAGCACAATAATTAGTTATTCAAAAAAATCTTACACCCATAAATAAATAATAGAAACTAGTAATTCTAATTTGTAAACTAATCACTGCTGGGCCCTTCACAAATAAAATGCACAACAAAAACAATAGGAACAACAATCACGTAATCGACACAATTTTTCGCTAAAAAATAATATATGGGAAAACCATGAATGAGTTTGTTCTTATTGGCTTAGGAGGATGTTGAATTTGCTTACAAATACACAAGATAAATTCCCACAAATTTATAGCCTCACCAAACCCAACAAAACTTGAATCCTACATGTGGCTCTGCCTTTGCACTGCCTACATCACTCAGCTCATGCGGCCCTATTTCACTTGGCTCAGATACCAATAACTTTTCTTGAAAATTACTCCATCTACCACCAACAAGACACTCTCTTCTCTTTAGAAAAATACTATCTCTCAATTCGTTGTCTCAGTAATGTGCCTTCACCTCATGGACATCACTTCTATCAAACTCTCTTGAGCCTCCTAATCAAACCCGCACCTCATATCTTGAGATTAATGGCTCAGATCTTGGCCAGTAAAATTATTTATCTTCAAAACTTTAGACTATGATTCATTAAGTTAACAAAAGAATACAAGACATCAAATGTACTTTTCCTAAGTTAAAACTTAGGAAGGATTTTATTAATTACTTACTCCACTTAAGTAAGAATTTACAAGGTTGATTAATATTCTTCACAAGCTAATCCACCAAGCTAGTGAAGAATACCTCTTGATTTACCATAGCTCAACAGACTGAAGATGCTTATTTTGCGGAGGTAAAATGGTCAAGCCTTTTTCAGTTTTGAACAATAGAGTGATTTTCCAGAAGAATCACCAAGCATTGAAGATGTTTATCCAAGTGAAGCATTGATCAAGAATCCATTGTTTTTCTAATCAAAGGAAAGAGCTAAAACCCCTCAAAAGGTAGACAATAGAATAAAATAAAAATAATATGAAAAGAAAATATATATGAAAAGTGGATTCTTTTATTTTATGTGGTCATAAAAATTGAGGTAGAGGATTCAGCCGAACACAATCTAGACACTTTGAGAAGGTTAAAAGTGTGTAGCAAGCTTCAATTCAATGTAGCTGTAATAAAGGAGATAGAGTCAGTGAAGGAAGAAAAGTATTGTGAAGGAAGAAGGTAGAATCTAATAACTTAACGATTATGTAGAGTATCTAGTTAATGAAGGATAGAGTTTTCAAAAAAAAATTCCAAGTCCTCACTATAATGCTTGTTAGAAGCGAACTAGAAAGAAAGACTCATTTAACCCATGAGGTTATAATTTGAAAGAGAGCAATAGTATAGATGTCCAAGAATATTCTGATGGAAAAAACTATGTAATACATGCCCATTAAGCATAGACCAGGAGAAGTCTCAAAGAGTGTGAGATAAACAATAATTCCATTACTACTTTAAGTTGGTCAATATCTGCAAATAGTTACCCAATACTAGTCATATTTCTGATTTCTCTTATATATATGTTATAAAAGATGGAAAAAAAAGATTTACACTTATGTACAATGATAAAAGTGAGAGCTTTGTGGCTAGGCTTCGAGCGGATCTTAAATAAATGTGGTAGAATCAGATTTATGCATCGCTAATAGGCCTTATCCCTATGGCCTAACCATCTCCATGATCAATGTTCTTCATGTTTCTAGAGTCATCTTTCTACATAAGGAAAGATAAGAAAAAAATATTCAATGTGAGCATACCTTGGCATAGGCTTCTATGATCTAGGTGAGAGTAATGAGAGCATCATGATGTTTTCACCAGTCAGGATCATCCAAATACATAGGAAACAACTCAAAGGAAACGGGGATGATGGTATTTCTTCCTAGAGAAATAGCCAAAATGATCCAATAACTCTTGACAAACATTGCAATTACTTGATTTATCGACATCCTCATCTTCAGTGTTGGCAGTATTCCAGGTAGGATCATGCTCGATATTGAGAAGCATTTTCATAAGAATAGCAAAATTTCTACCAATGAATTGATGTAACTTGCACATAATTTAGGGGGGTTCTCATGGACCTCTACGAGGGTAATAATGGACTCTATGGAAAGATGTAAAGTTCCCTCTTCTAAAGTATTTGCCTCAACATATTTAGCATGCTTCCGACCATGTTAATGATCTTCCAGTGGAGGAACCATGGCTAGGTGCCCACCAACTCACTAAATATTTGGAGAACCTCCTGGGCCATGGCCTCCTCATTGCTATTGAGTGGCTTGGAGAGAATTTGCGTCATGGCAAGGATTAGGTCCTAGAATCACTCACAGTCCTATGGGGTCTTGATCATCTAGACGAACTTGGTCGAGGTCGCAAGGGCATAAATTTGAACATCTAATGAGGAGGGCGGGGAGAGACACTGGTGGAAGATAGTGTGCAGGGTGGAGAGATGCGGGTGGAGGTTGTCACCTATAAACTTAAAAAGTTGTGCGAACATGACAAACATTATGTCCTTCAGACACATGGAATTAGAGCTCACATTGCAACATGAAGGGTAAGAGTTTTGACCACTTTCTCTCTTCCATGATGGAGGTCACAAGCTCAAAAACTGTGTCGCAAAGCTTCTTTGTGATTGTCTTGGTCTCCTCCTTCTGAATGAAAATAAGGAGGTGGGCATTGATGGAATTTTGTGTGGGTAGTGTCAATCATATGTTCCCGCGTGATCTAATTCCTAAGAATCACAACCATTTCTCATATTTCAACTTGGACACATGACTATTGGACATGAGCGAGCTTCAGGGCCAGATCATCCAAGTGCTTCTCCTTGTTGATGTTTAACAACACCTCTTCCTATCCTCTCTGCTCATTATCGTCGTTCATGAGGTGCATTATTAGGGATCAACATCAAAGAAGACATTTTTTTATAAATCCCTTTTGAAGGCTTAAATATTTTTTAACTGCCTGCCTAAAGCTCATTAACTTTTTATGACAACAAATCTAATTTATTTTTCTTTGTTTTTGTTTGGGTTTGATTTTTTTAGGGTTCATAGTGTAAGCCCTAAAAGTTTCTTGGGTCGTATTTTTTTCTTTGCATAAAATGGGTAAAAGTGGAACTTCAAATCCATTGCTTTTAATTTAAATTAAGGCTTTTCATATATAATGGATTAAAGCAGTGAGGGGAGATTATGGTATTGAACCAATTATTTTTAATTAAAATTTATATGTCATGTATATAGAAGTAAATTATCTAAAACAATTAGTGGTAATTTATGTCCATGAGGCATAGAGTAGATGATCATAGGGTGTATTATTAAGGCATTATGTGGTGTTAAGTTCACTAATTTGAAACTCTGTAGGAAAAAATCTAGTCATGCTAAGGGCTGGTGTGGCCAATGTCAAATGCGATCCCTTGGTGATTTTAATGGCTTAGATATCCTTGGGTCGTGATTACGCAAGCCAAAGGTTAAGTGTGAAGTCATCTCAAGACTCACACAACTTAGCAAACCAAAAAATATTAGTGGTAATTTATAAGGAAGTCATTTTTCCATTTTTTATATATTTTTGTATTTTTAATAGTTAATCCATTTTTTATATTAAAAAATAAAAATATTCAATCAATTAAAAATCATTTTAGATTATATTTCCAGATTTAAACTATTTTTATTTTTTGTCAAGAAAATCAAAGTGACCCTTGGATGGAGTATATTACCAATTTTGTTTAATGTTCAAGCATTTGAAGGATATTTCAAATTGTGTTCAGTGTTCAAGTTAAGGTAGTGGAATGAAGATTGATTGATCTACTAGGAGCACAAGAGGCCATGATTATGTGAGATCTATGATAAGAAATGTTATTAGAAAATGTGAAAAGAGATCAAATAATATGCAAACAAATCAAAAGGGGTAAGGCCTTCTTACTCACCTACAATGTCCCGATCATCCTATAAAAGATAAAGAAAGGTATTTACATTTCCACACAAACATATAACAAAAGGAAATTAGCAAAATGAGGGAAAACATAAACATAACTAGGATACAAAAGATGTCTTTAGTTTTTGGTAGAAGGATATCAATCTCACACCTCACAAACATGGTTTAAGCCTTCCTTTGAAAAGATAATTGAAGGAGAGGATCAAACAAGGTGTGAGGAAAGTATGCTTCTCAACACTAAGATAAGCATGTGAGTGCAACATATCACAATATACTTGAATATAATTATTCCACTACTTGCAGGCTTTGGCAATAGAATGTAACTCATTGTCATAAGTTGGGTATCTATGAAACCCATCATAGATTGTACATCTATGATAGACCATCGAATGTTCATGTTGTGTGGGCACTACATCGACGACATGAATGATTGGCTCATAGGGTCCATTTTTTGTAGCCATTCATTGATGAAAGCTACTTCCCCAATGGGATAGAAGTGAAAACTGATAGTTGCAAAGGTAGGAATAATGGCACCGAAGATAATATTGTTTCCATAAAGAAGAGAACCAAAAATAGGCTTATCAACACCATCAATATCTATTGGAGGTGCTTAAATGAAAGTAATAATGAATACAAAATTTGTGGTGAATAGGATAGGTATCATCAAGATGTTGAACCATCCAATGTAAATATGGTTTTTAGTGCTAGTGATCTAGTAACATAAAAGACCCAATAAATTTGTGCTTTGGGATACCCCCAAGATTGAATAAGTAATCTAAAGTGAGAGGATTCATTGCTAAGGTTTGGCAACAACCGTAACCTGACCTAAAGTGGCATAATTATTGTTATTTACATAATATGAATTAGTATGAGGGAAGGAGAAAAAGGCCTTTAGTTCTAAATTGAAGCTTCTCATGCTCAAGGGCCATGAATTTGGAATTGAACGACCACATAGATCCCCTATAAATAATCTTAGGGATATATGGTATATTGATTCCATTACGAATTTTTTCACACTATGTATAGGATTCAAGGAATGTACCATGGGTAAGGGAGGTAAAAAATGGAATTAGGCCTTACAAGAAGCCTTTTAGTCTCAATTAAATGACTAGTATAAATGACTAATTCATATACTTGTTGTACTTGTTAGTTGGTCATATTTTTATTCTTGGACTTAGTAGTCATTTACATTAATCATTTTTATTTTGTCACTTATTATCTAGTCATATATTTTAGTCCTTGAGTAAAGTAGTCATTTAAGTTAGTCACTTTTAGTTGGCTTAGTTATTATCTAGTTGTATATTTTACCCCTAGACTAAGTTAGTTGTTTATGTTAATCGCTTTTAGTTGGGTCACTTAGAATTGTTCAAATTTAGTAGTAATTCACTTGAAATAATTATGGTGACTAAATTTTTTAGTCACGTAGTCACTAATCTATCATTTTGTACTAGTGCATGCAATGTGGGAAATTTTAATGTAACACCCTCCTCCCACACTTACCCGAGCTAACTAGTCCACTGGGATAAACATGTGACGAAGAGTTACTATCATGTGATTCAATTTCCCATGTATAGTTAAGGAAGTGGAATCGACAGAAAAAAACCAATCTAACCATTCTCAGGAGCTACAGAACATTCAAGAAACAACCAACCCTTCCAAGTGCCTAAACCTTGAGACAACTTGTCATTTTGCTGAGCTAGGCCCCTAGTTTCTCCCATGAAATTCCATGCATGCAATTGAGACCCTCCAATTTCTCCCACAAATAGGCATGCATGCAACCGTGGCCTTCTTTTGACAATTTTGAGCTAGCGACCCTAGATTCTGTGCCACTTTTTCAGGGCTAGGTCTTAGGTCTCTACCCAAAACTTCATGAAACTTCCAGAAATGGTAAATAACAAGGAATTTAACTTACTAATGCAAACATTGGTACAAGGAGTTGACCCAACCCCTACTATCCATGACATGAATTTTGTCGAACATATCACAAACATGTAATCTACAGGTCATAACAACATATCTAAGCATAAGGGCCTCATACATACCTAAGAATCGTCAAGAAGAATTGATGCCTTATCAAAATAGCTGAATTATCATCTATTGGGTCATATATTCATTCACATTTCTTATAGTAATCAAAACATGATGAGATCCATGACCAAAGTCTATCATGAACCATGCTTATAACCGACATATAATTAGAAGAATAACAATGATAGAACAACCATAAAAACCACATATTAACAAGTACATTTACACATGAAATACCAAAGTAAAAGGAGCTATTATTAATATATGCATAATCCAACCAAGTCAAGGACTTCCATCAACCACCTGACCTTAGATTGGGTTGAACCAAATCTTTCATTCAATCAATCACCCCCGTGCCATATTCCAAGAATCACTGTGGGAATCACAATAGAACCAATTAAGGATTCTTTGGGATTTACCATATATCCACCAAGGGATTCCTAAGCTCAAAACCTTAATCAATACAACTAGGGTTTACCACAATCCTACTAGATCATTAGGCCCTAAACAAGCATAGATGCTTTCAGATCTATCCACCTAAATTGTGAGGAATTTGGTTGTATCCACCTCTAGGTTTTATGGTATATCCCTCCATTCAACAGTTGAGGATTCCTAGGCCCCACAAGGCTCCACCCTCTAGGCTTTCTTGTATATCCCGAAATTCACTAGTTGAGTATTCCTAGGCCTACCGAGGGCATACATGATTAGGATTTACCACTATCCTACCTTAACCAGTCTAGGGATTCTTAGGCCTTGTGTGTCTCCCTTGAGACCACCCCACTCAGTTTCGAAACTATCTTGAAATATATCTCAACTAAAATAAGAGAACCCCATCACAACGTGGCTATCTAGAAATGGAAAGGAAAGGCTAAAAACTAGTGTCATACCTAGAAAAACCCATGCCAAAGACAACAAGAGAGCCAAAAGAACACATGAATGTACCATGCATGCCAAAACTAGCAAGGAAATAACACATGGAACTTGATACCTGCAAGTAATCCCACAATAGCGACTTGATCCCGCTCTTCTGTGCTTGATCATTTCTTCCTCCTACTTCCTTTCCCTTCTTTCCTCCAATGCTGAAAATTATGCAAGAATAATTCAAGTGTCCAAGAGTATGAGAGAGAGAGAATAGAGAGAGAGCTCCAAAACTAAACTGAAAAAAGGTTGTGAACTCATCTTCAAAATAAATTTTATTAATGAGGCTTCTACTTTATTCATTTTCCATTATTTTCCTTCATTTTCCTCCTCACGTGTAACCTGTGACCTTTCACCTTCATTTTCTCCTATTTTCCTTTATTTTCTTAAATAAAATTCCAATTATTGTCTCTTGACTTTCCAAATCCATTGTCATTTCCTTTTCCAATTCACCTTAGCCATAATAAACCAAATGAACACCTAGACTTGGATGTTTTACTTAACATTCATCTTGGAATATGTGTCCCATGTACTTGGTTATTATTTTTCCTTTATTGAATTTATTACATTGAATTTTGACCAGGGTTGTTACAGAGCCCTCCCCCTTGGGGGAACACCATCCTTGATGTTCAATGACATGTACAACCAACAATACCATTGAAAATCAAAACATATTGCCCATGGAGATTTATAACTTATCTTTATGCAGTATGTACAATGATCAACCTGCTGAAAGAAAACCAACATAAGGAAGATAGCAACATGATAACCATGATGACATGACACCCGTACCACTTATTGGAGCTTTATAACACATCTCATGTTGGTAATTACATCCATATACATTACCAAAACATATACCAAAATACATCTGCTCAACCAACGAATAGAGAAGGATACATAGTCTGCATATAATCTACCATCTCCCATATAGCTTCATCAGGCCAAAAGTGCTTCCATTGCATTTTAACCTGCTTGATTTCCCAGTTCAAGAGCATGAGCATATTTATCTGCAAAATGCACTAAGGTTCTGGTTGGAATTATCCATATGGCTCCACCTGTAATATGGAGCATTCAATCACATGATAAACATCTTTAACATACTTCTTAAGAAAGGACACATGGAAAACATCATGGACTTTCATTGTCGAAGGCAGTGCAACTCAATCAGCTACTGTTCCAACCCTTTCTAGAATCTTGAAAGTTCCACAAAACTAAAGTGCCATCTTGGCACATGATCCAATCCTCAAGGAGCTCTTCTTTGGCTTAATGCACAAGTGCACATTTTCCACAACCTGAAAATCCTTAAACAACATGTGTTGATCTGCATAGATTTTCTATCGGTCTTGTGATTCCTTTAGATTCTACTTGATTACCTACATTTCTTGTTCCATCTCTACCAACATGTCCAACCCTATCAAATCATATTCACTGGATCACTCCAACTGATGGGAGTATTACAAATCCTCCCATAAAGTTTCTGAAAAGGACACATTCTGAGTGACTCCTAATACCCATTGTTGTAAGAAAACTCAACCAGTGGAAGGTACTCCTCCCATATCCTATGTTGTTGCATCACATGCATCCTCAACATGTCCTCCAAGATGTTGTTAACCCTCTCTATCTGTTCGTATTTTTGCGTATGATAAGTTGTGTTTAAGGCCAACTTTGTGCACAACCCTACAAACAACTTCTTTCATAATATAAAAGTGAACTTAACATCCAAATCTAACACAATTTTCCTTGGAACAACATGCAGCCTCACTACATCTCTGATGAATACATGTTCTACATCACTAGCTTAATAGGTAGACTTCACTTGAATCAAGTATGCTACCTTTGTCAACCTGTCCACCACAACCATGATGGAATCATGTTGTCTAGATGTCCTTGGCAAACTTGTGATGAAAACCATGGAAATGACTTCCCATTTCCACTATGGAATTGGAATCTAATGTCATAATCAACCTAGATGCTTATGTTCTACTTTTACCTATTAACAATCTAATCATCTAGCCACAAAATCTACCACTTCCTTCTTCAAATTTGGCCAATAATAAAACTTCTTCACTGTTGTCAATGTCTTATGGTATCATGGGGGCCTTGAATACGAATTTGCATGGAATTATATCAAGATAGTCTTATTGAGCTCACTTTCATTCGACATAGATCTATTGATCGTGTTGGACCCACCAACATGTTAAGGGATCTCCCCAGTAAGAGGTCCTAGCTAGACCTATGACCGTTTGGTGTAGGAGTTGTAGCAGTGGGTCGTACGGTATCATCTTGACCGCGATTGCACACAGAGGGTGTGAGATGCACAACAAGCCAAGGAAGGTGTATGAATGGTTCTAACACACAAAAATTGAGGTGAGTGCGTCCCTTGGAAACTTGTGGAAGCACGTGGCTTGGAAGGGAACACATGAGTGAATATTCATCACAAACTAGAAAGAAAGTAAGCTAACAATCCAAAGTTATGGTTAAACCAACAACACATCTCAGTAATATTCATACATACCTATACAAAAAGAGTCCATACATGCATGTGTAAAGAACAAATACATATATCATTAGAGTAACCAAGATATCTGAAATACAATAAAAACATATGCATGAGACGTGTTGGCTCTATTATATTAAGAAGTGAAAGTTCCAATCATACAGTACAACGATGGAAAACCCTTAGTCCCGATAGTGGAACATTACAGTCACTGTTGCCTGCTCCTCCAAAGAGATATACTAGCTCTGCACTATGGAGAAGCCAAGGCTTGCTACAATACTCTCCAAGCTTTCTCTAAGATAGTCCTATAGGAAGCTTGGCTGACCAAAAGCCTCTACAATGATTTATTAGGTACTATAAATAGCAAAGGGTGGGGTGACCCTTGAAATTCCCCTTTGTGATTGTTCACCTACCCTCATGACTCTTCAACTACTCTATGACTGTTACATTCAACTATTGACACTTGAACTTCCAATTGACAAGATGTTACATACAATCTGCACTTGTACCCATGTGAGACAAAATAGGCTTGAGCAAGCCATGCAAGCTATCACTAACACTCAGAGAGTTGTGGTAAGACCAACTCTTTAACATCCTTGCGATGATTGAGGGTGGTGAACTGATGCCAAGCTTGGTTGTCCGTGATGGTGTCTCTGTGCTCAGTGGTGACTTCTTGTTGAAACAAACTCTTACCTCCATTGCATTTGGATACACTAATATGGCTCCTCTATCCAACTCGTCTAATAATATGCGCATCACCATATTGAGTGCAACTAGACAAACAACATATTGATGCATAATGTCTATGCCGATCTCCAAGTGTGTGCTGGTGACCATGTGCATCAACTTGTTGAAATACATGTTCAGCTTTGGTTGAACTTGCTTCTTGTCTTAGCTTCAGTGAGTGTGCCAAATGGGTGGGAATGCATGCATGCGCATAATGACATCCATGCACCCGAACACCCTTACATGTGATCGATAGTACTTCTCACCCTATTTTCTCCATGCCAGCTACTGGATGGGTCCATAACATGTATGGGTGCAGTTTCATTAATCCGTGCATGTTGCGCCTCTTGCTGTGCCTGTTCCCACTACAAATCCTTCTATTGTATATGAAGCTCGTATTCTTCCTTGAGTTTCTGCTTTAGCACCTGTAACTCCTTCTCGATTTTTTTTTCTACCTTTGCGTGATTGCCTTGTCAGGCCATCAATCTCCAAAGTTGCTTCATCACAGGTGGATATGTTTGAGCTTGCAACCATGTTCTAGCTTTGTGCTGTCAAAAACCTTCCTCTTGAATTTGTCGCATGCATGCGTGCTACGTTCTTCTACTGCTGATGGTGCTTCTCGCTGTGACGCTACTGCCATTTCGTCTTGATATCCTTGTCCATGAACAACTTGAAGTCTTCATAGATAGGTAAGTTCATAGACACTTGATGGACTGCATCCCTAGATGTGCTCTCAATTGTGTCTTTAACTCTGCTCTCCTAGAAGCCATTGTACCTGTGCTGCTAAGAAGTTGATGAACAATTGTGATACTAGGATATATAGAAACACTCATGACAAGAAAATTGTCAGTTGAAAATCAAAACAAAATCGAAGACTGACATGCAACTATATGTGAAGATTCCACAATTTTCACTGGGAGGCTTAGAAACTGACTGCCAACACTATGCAAGGCATAGCCTGGACAGTCGAGAGCCTGACTGGCTACTAGAACATAGTCTAGCCTGGCCTACTTAGGAGTCAAACTGCACAATGCACAATTTTAGTCAGCAGTGACATGCAAACTAGCAAATTGCATTGTGTAGTTTCTAGGGCCAGCAAGGCACTGCCTCCCAGAATTGTGCAATGCAAGCCTCGAGGTCAATGGTGGGCCAAACTTGCATAATTTCTGGAGTGAAGGCAGAGTCTTCACTTCCAAAAATGTGCAATGCTAGCCGGGCAAGGCAAGGTCTTGTCTTAGGTAGCCCATACTTGCTGACAGGTGACTGAAAACATGAGAGGTTTGAATGCATGGTGATACTAAGTGTAAACAAGAGTGAATGATCGTGCATGCAAACAGTAAGAGAAGGATTTAGAAAATGGAAAATCATGCATGTGTGTGAAGCGGGTCACCACAACGATGACTGTTAGTTCAAAAACAGTATCATGTATGCGACAACAGTGAGATGCGAATGAAAAATGAAACGGTGCTTCTACAAGCGAACATATACCAAAATGACAGAAAGTTCTCATTGAAATCAAGCAGACAACACTCACACAAAGAGAAATTCAAAAAGCGACAAAAACGCAACGCATGATATGAAAAGTAGACTTACCCTGAAATAGATAAGCTAAAAGTGGCAAAGACTCCTAGATGCAATGTGGGATGTCAAGGCTGCAAGATCGATGTGAGGAATGAGCTTTGCAATGTCTGGTTCATAAGTTTTGACAAAATTGAGGTTATGATGCACATGCCACAAATCTGGAAAAAAGTGACACTTGGAAGGAGGTTTCTAAAATGAGCTTTGCATGTAACCTCTAGTTGCTAAAAAGAGATCTTTATATCTAGCGATGCCTTTTACATGATGCATTTTTCTATTTTGGTAATAGTAGCCCATGCATGAAAATTAGTTTTTCTTGGTCTCGGAGGGAACCGATCAACCTGAAGGCACATGTAATAACCTACTTAACTGAGAGAGGGATTTGCACAATTTCTGAGAGGAACTGGGCTAGTTGTCCCTAAGGGATTGCACAATTTTTATGAGGATCAAGTGACTGCTGCAAAAAATTGCACAATTTCTAGGAGTTGGGTTGGTTGTCCCATAGGGATTAAGCAATTTTTGGGAGGGGCAGGTGATTGTTGCCCAGAATTGCGCAATTTTTGGGTTGAGCTGCGATGTTGGCTAGACTGCAAAATTTTTCCAAGGAAGCCTCTCCGACTGCTCTATGCAAGTTTTGAGCTCAACAATTTGTCCAACTAAATTTTGCAATTTCTAGGTTGAGCTACAGTGTTGGGCCAGATTGTGCAATTTTCCCAAGGAACATTGTCTGACTTCTTTGTGCAATTTCTGATTCTAGAAGGTTGCCTAGTATATTTTCGTAATTTCTAGAGGGAAGGTTGCTTCCTCTTCATAATTGCACAATTTTCAAAAGGGAGCTACTTAGCCAGAAACTAGCCCAAGTCTGGAGTGGCAACTTGTGAGGGGAGTGAAGCAAACTAACATGCACAAGCTAGAAAGCTTCTGAAAAACCAATGAAGCCTATGTACTTGATAGTGCAAGACATGCTGCTAGGATGGTTAGTAGGGAGGCTCCAAAACGAAGCTAAGGAAAAATTTTGGAGGGTCGTTGTAGTTGCTACAACACTTGGCAACATACTAGTAGAAATCCAGCTCTCTGAATGGACCTTGTTCATGAAAACTAAGTCTAACACCTCCAGAAGTATTGTTCAACTCATTGTTCGTCTTGGCTTCCAGACTTGCTTGATTTTAAGATGTAGCATTGCCAAGATCTTAGTCGGTTGACACACATTCCAAGACAAGCCAACACAATTCTTTCAATTGGGGATGAGGGGTCTATTGGTGCACAAGCTTTATGGTCGTCAGAGTTTTAGTTTCATCTCTGGTGTTGCTCCGTTGCCCGAAGGCCTAAACAGTACCCCAACGGAATCACATAGGAACACAAGAATCCCTCCACTGCCAACAAGCCTAGTCAGTACCCTGGCAGAGTTACTTGCATCACCTCTCTACGCAAGAAGTCTTTCTCTTCTTTCACCTTATTCATTTTTCATTTTTTCCGAAAATTTTTCACTTTTTCATTTTTTCATTTTTCATTTTCCGTAACTATGCATAGAACTTATTCATTTCAGAGGCAGAAGAGGGATCCTAACTTATTGAGAGAAGAAGTGGTTGTTCCTTTAGATAATTATTTTATATATACCTTTGACATGCTTGGTAATTTTTCCCCCTCACCTTACTCTACTTGACTGAGTTGTCAAGGATTAACCCAAAAACAATTGACTAGAGTAGGTGAGACTAGTTAGCCCGTAAGCGTTGCATTTTCACCAAGGTTCACTTTGAATAGTACCTATTTTCCATTAATGTATCATGGACTGAAGATAATAGGTTCTTCATACAGAGGCAAGATGGCATATAACCAAGTATTGATAATTGGACAAGTCCTCTTTTACTTTACCCAGCTTGTTTCAAGAGTCACACACGGTTTCATACAAAACTAACCTATGGACGAAAATAAGGAAAAAAACAATAAGACAAAGAAAAAGTAGAAGTAAATGCATAAGAAAAAAGAGTAAGGAAAAAAGAAGGCAAAGAATCAAACATACAAGGTAAGAAGCCAACATACATGCAAGAAAACAAACCAAAATCAAACACTACTCCTACTCCTAAGCTAATGGTGCATGGGCCTGATCATGTGAAGTGATGTTTCCAATGCAGCCACCAGCGCATTGGTTGACCCATGTTGGTGAAGACATGGTTTGCGAACATCGTAGTTGTGCAAACCAGCAAGCATGAAAGATATATCGATGAAGGAAGACACACTCCAGGTTTAAGTGTGTCCATAGAAAAGAAATGAGTGAAAGTGCATGACATGAACTTTGTGGACTTGCCATTGCATTGCGCTACAATCTGTGCAGCCATTAATCATACGCATTCTTTTGATTGTGATATGCAAGAAAACGTGAGAAAGGTAGATCACTTACATTGCGTAAGTGTTATTTTTGTGTAATATTCCTCCAATGCAAGAGCGATGGGTTCTTGTAGTTCGAGTGGAGGAAGCAAAATCTAGATGTTTGGATGATATTCAATGCAAATCAGAGAGTGATGAGGTGCCTTGCATGTTTCAACAATTTCTTGATCACATTGAAACCAACCATAGGATAGGGAGGGCTTGACATAACCATCATCTCGAGCTGAAGTGCCTCCATAGTCTGTGGGGTTTCGACTTCGTTGATAGATAGATCATCATAGATCAATGTCTTAGACAAATTAACAAAAATTGAATCAATATCGTGATCGGATGAAGAAGTAGAGAGATCACGACAACGAAGATCATAAAATTCAGGATGTTTTTCGGCATCTTCATGATTTGATGAATTGTGCAAAGGGGTAGATGAGAAGCATGGATTTTCACCCTCCATGTTTTCAGAAATGATAGATGACAAATTGGACAGATTTTCAGAGGAAGATGTGTCCTCTCCGAAATTTAAGGACAGACTGACATCCAATGTGCCCTGCAAATTATCAGAAGTAGAAACATCTAGAAATGAGTTTTCACAGCCTACAGGAGAAATCAATAGTGACAGAATCACAAGGGATGTTAGAATAGAGCGGGTGAGGTGCGGATGGAAGGGAGTCATCCTTCACTGTGGGTTCTTCTTTAGATTCCCACACACACTCATCATAAATGATGGTGCAAGTTGGTTGTATAACACCAACTCCATTGACAACTTGTTCCTCATTCACAATAGCTGAGGAGTCTAGAACGAAAGAGCACAAGACAGTACAATCAGGAGGATCAAAAAAATGCGAGGATAGAGGTTGAGGGAACGAATCCACGTGACAACCAACATGATTGCAACCGAAATCTGCGCAGATATCCAGAGTAGGTGGGGTGGGAGGATGTGACAATTCAACAAATTTGTGTGCATGTTCTCCCACATCACTCTGCGGTGGTGGAGCTATTTGATGAGGTGAAGGTAGCCAGTCACTTGTGACGGAAATTGTGCCTACCTGTGATTGCGCAGCTCCATCATCAAAGTGTGTTGAGCAGGGTTTGGATTATTTCAAGAATTGTGGATTTTTGAATATGTAAAGAAGATACTCGAATCTTCCATCGAGAAATTCCAATCAATTTCATCTTCAGGAAATCAGTATGCAATATTACAAAAGCATGTGTGAAACGATTCAACAGATTCATCGAGTGCTTTTCATAATTCCAGAATTTCTTTATTGAGTTCTTTATTGTTAAAGTGATTGAAAGCATGGTTTATCTCTGTGACTAGATGAGAAAGATAATGGATATATTTTTCAGGTAGTGTGGCACACCAGTGAATTGGGTGCCCTCGAGGTGTGTAGGTGAACAAAACGCAATTCATGTACTCTTCAAAGATTCCATGTCTTTCGCATGAGCCTTCAACGCCGACTGCATGCCTAACCAAGGCTATGTAGCCTCCACCATCGTATGTTTTATGTGACAAGTTGTCCCAGAGATTTTCTGAGATTTTGAAGTCATTTCCATAGGACATACTATTGTCTTGATGGGGCCTGACCCAGGTTTGGAGTTAATTAGCCAAACAAATCCCTGTACTACTAGCCCTTTTGGCAACAACCCACAGAGCGCGAACTAAGGTTTCACTCGAAGCACTTTGGGGGAATGCTGGAACCAAGTTTCCACACCCTTGAGATGTTTGAGGTGTCACTTTAGTTCAGCTGTGAATTAGCTTCGCGCAGGTCACTCCACGCACTCTCTTGACCTGCTATACCTTTACGATCTGTTATAATCACCTTTGCGTAGCCCTAATTAGGGACTAAGGTACTTTCGCACTGCTAAGGCAATGATCTGCACTATTTCCCCAAGTTACACCGCGAATCTTACTTATCTTCTTATAAGTGTTAGTTAACTTCACGTAAACAGATACTTATCTTATATTCACTTATTCAACACATTCATAGTAGTTCGCGTAGGAAATAAATAGTAAAATTGCAATTCATACCCAATATACTTCAATGCATAAAACAGGAAAAAGATACATAGAATGATAAGAAACTTCTCTTTATTATTTCTCCAAAGCTTACAGACTCAACTCACCCTGCACACTTAGCTGCAGGGGTCTGCGCACTCAGCTATGGACTTGTTGGGCATGGAATCCCCCCAAGGCATGTTTTGGGGCTTAAAGCCCAAGTTTTCACCAAGTACATTGTAAAGACTCTGTGAATTGTGGGCACAGAACACAAAGCTATAATTGAGTCACAAGGTTGTGCACCTTTGTTTTTGTATTGTAATGTCGGCTTGGAAGATCTATCGGGATTGTATAAATAGAGCGAGCCTCTAAGTTGTAAAACATTCAATAATCGAATGGGAAAATGAATGGAATAGAAGGATAAGGAGTCTGATCTAAGTGTAGAATTGATTCTTTTGAGTCATAGAGTAGGAGAAGGCTCTGCAACAGTGCGCAGAGGCCTAGTAGTTTGCAGCTGAGTGCGTGGATGCCTGCAACTGAGTGTGCAGGGCGAGTTGATTCTGTAACAATTGGAAGTATTAATAAAGAGAAGTTTCCTATCATTTATGCGTATTTATTTCTTGTTTTATGCATCTGTTAAATTGGGTATGGATTTCACTTTTAATGCTTATATGATGTGCAGATGTGTATACTATCTTGAATAAGTAAATGCAAGGAAGAATATATGTTTTTGCGAAGATAACTAAGATATGTCACTAAGATAAGTAAGATATTCAGTCTAGGTTGGGAAATACCACAGATCGCTGCCCTAGTAGTGTGGAAGCATCTCAGCCCCTGGTTAGGGCTACGCGAAGGCGAATATATCAAGGCGTGAAGGACAGGGAAGTGCGCAAAGTAACCTACACTAAGGCACTAACAGTTGGATCAAATCGAACTATTAGACATCTCGAGGGTGTGGAAATTTGGTTCCAGCACCCCCCCATGCTACTTCGGGTGAGACCTCAGTTTGCGCTCTGCGGACTGTTGCCGAAAGGGCTAGTAGTACGGGGATTTGCTTAGCTAATTAACTTCGAACTTGGGTTAGGCCCAACAAGCCAACAAATGGTTTCGTTACCGGGAACAGAATCTGCATAGAGATGTTTGATGTCGCATCACTGGAATCCAACTAAGAAAGAAATCGAAGGCTGGATTGACAAAATAATTCACGAGTTCATGGCACAGGAGAATAGGAATCGTTGACTATTGAAAGAAGAGTGGTTAGAATGCTACTTATACACAAAGATCCATGAAATTTTCTTCGCGTCGTTCTCCACTAAGATGTATGAGTGGATCTCGAAGCTAGCAGATAGCTAAGGAAGGTGCAAGCTCGACAGTCCTATTGTGTGGACCCAAAAGTTGGTGCGCAGGTTGGAAGCATCAAAAGATAAGATTGCGTGCATTGTTGATCACTAGCTCAATCGAATTATAGGAGGATTCATTACTGAATTCACGATAGATACTTCAGTTAGCTACAACAAGGTAGAGAGATGCTTCCTTAAAGGACCCCGAGGTAGGTACGTTAAGTCTTTGAACACTTGGATTAAAATGCTCTTATGTGAAAAGTGGGTTATGCGAATACATTAATGTTTAGAGCTATGCGAAGTGGGAGAATTTATAGAAGCAAAGGTAGTACAGAACTAGAAACTAGCCCCTTGATTTCACCTCTGCGAGGGAATGAGGAAGAGCTTGTGAAGGTCTCACCAAGGAGTGCGATCAGTTTGATAAGGCAAAGGATTCCGCACATACCACCCCCACCAACACCACCACCAATTTCACCATCATCACCTCCATCTTCACCTGTACCACCTCTGCCACCACCGCCCTTTGATATGGTGAGCTCGGTAAATTTACTTGTGTTCAAAGGAGTCAAAAATGAAGACTCGTACTAGTTTTGGTTCGTGGTAAAAGTTGTCTGGGAAGCACAGGGAGTGACAGATGATAATATCAAGAGAACAATATTGGTTAGCACTTTACAGGATCGCATGCTGTCCTAGTACATTAAATGTTCATTCGATCATCCAAATGTAGGAATCGCGGAGGTCCAAGCCGTGCTAACTAAGGAATTTAGCAGGCCAAAGTTTGAAGCGCAGTTAATAATTAGGTTCAAAGAAATTGCAATATTACTAAAAGAGACTCCTTGGGAGTTGGATCAAAGACTCAAAGGTATGATCCGTGAAGCCAACATGACTTTGACAGAGGGAAAACACCTCGCATGGTTTGTAGCACCCCTAGC
Organism: Pinus taeda; assembly: GCA_000404065.3. Taxonomy (NCBI): domain Eukaryota; kingdom Viridiplantae; phylum Streptophyta; class Pinopsida; order Pinales; family Pinaceae; genus Pinus; species Pinus taeda. Next base: position 54,693 of record APFE031592243.1, on the reverse strand, counting down.
TCCGCATCTGAGGAACGCGTTGTCACAGCAAAGAATAAAAACTCAAGCCGAAGCATTAAAGACTGCGATGAGGCTGCATGAAACCTCAATACAGGATCCTAGCCTGAGATTTCAGCAGATCCACGTGCAGTTGAAAACCTTGTGCCTTGAGATGCGGAGTCTGAAGCAAGACATAACAGTTCGCCCAGAGGTGCGCGAAGAAGTATGGTGCGTAAAGTGCAAGGGTCAGGGGCATGACAAGGACCATTAACTGGCTTTTGCAAATTACCTCGTGGGAGGAGGACCAATGCCATTGAGACTAGTGGCACAAGCAGTGCTTGCGTTATTGTGCGTGATTTGTCAAATAGGAGGGAAGCATGCCACAGAAAACTGCCACTTATTGTAGAAGTACAACCAAAATTCCCAGCAGTTGTTCTCTAATTTCTGTAGGTTAGTAGAACATGATGAGTTCACCTATAGAAGTTATGAGCTAATGATGGATAGGACTCCTACCTATAGATTTCAGGTTGAAATGTGGCCCCTTGACCAGAATGCAGGGATGGCGTGAACCGGATTTCAGGGGCATCAACGAGGCCGAGGTGGAGGAGGACCTAGAAGAGGTCGTGGGCAGCTAATATGTTACAATTGCCAAGGGCTAGGACATTATGCCCATGATTATACAAATCTGACACGCCCATCGTGCTTGTACTATACATTGTTTGATCATGAAACGGAGGATTTTCCCACGCTAATAATGAGGCTGCGCGATAAAGGAACGCTCCAACCTACCTCGACTTAGAGCCTGTAAATGATGAGGTCTGAGCTGCGTGAAGAGGATCCTAATGTGAACAGCGTGCTCTTGAGTGGAATTACGACAGGGGATGACAAAGGTAGGTAGCCTAAAGAGAGTCCTTGGGTCCTCAAGGCTCCATCAAAAGAACCAGAATTTTATTTGGAGCATGCTAAGGAAACCTTCATGGAAGCTAGGGAGAGCTTTATTGATTCCTCCACTTTAGGAAGCAAAGACAGACTGGAGCCGGACATGGACCCATTAATGCTCACAACGTTCCTGGAAACATGCATGAAGTTGTTGCATGACAGTAAGGCTATAAAAGGACTACAGGAGCTCATCAATCGATGTGCTGGGACTATGCTAGGTGAACCTCGTGTAGTCAGAAAGGTTGGAAAACATGCGATGAGGATAGGAAGAGAAATGAGACTGATTGTGCAAATCGGAGAATATGAGATGGATCAAGTGATTCTGGACTTGGGATCAGATGCGAACGTTCTTCCAATGTAGACATGGGAGCGCATGGGGAAGCCTATGCTGCAATGGTCTCCTATCTAGTTGCGAATGGTGAACCAGTAGAAAATCCTACCTATGGGACGATTGTAGGGAGTCACTGTAGATATCGAGGGAGCGAGTGTGCTCGAAGATTTTGAAGTAATAGAGATTGTTGATGACAACAATCCCTACCCTGCATTATTAGGGATAGATTGAGCCACTGAGATGAATGGGGTAATAAATCTAAATAACTATAAGATGATGTTTGAGAACAAGTCTCTACATGTAGTTGTACCATTGGACCCTGCAGAAGGATCGCGTTACACAGAGCCAGTGCACGACTATGAGAGCGAGGATGATCTAAATTGAATCTACAAGGTAATCATGCGAGAATAAGACTGGGTGAACCCAACTGTGGATGGACATATCTCATGGGAGTGCGAAAGCTCCTGTACATCGGATTTAGATGAAGAAATAGAACAATGGCAGAACCAATTATACGAGGTAACCACGCTGAATTGTAACATGATGACGAAATCATTGCACTGCGTATCAACAGAGGTAAGGGATCTGCCTACGTATGATGGGTTAAGCGAGGTAGATGACTTCCTGAACAAATTCAAAAGGGAGGTGCCGAAACAGCAATGCTTCGAGGCTTTGAAATGGGTACTGCATGCTACGCCCGTGAGGTGGTGGGGTACGCACTAAGGAAGCTTTGAGGACTGGCGCAAATGCCGAACACTGATGCACATATGGTTTGGGAAGCCTTATATGCGACTAAAAGACAAGTATGACGGATAGGATGATCCATGCACGCATCTCGCCGAATGGACAAAGGTCTATGGGGAAGAGCCCCAACCTAAGTGGGTGCACCTATTCTATCATACCCTAGACATTATATTGATGAACTGGTATATAGAGACGGAGCTCTGCCATGGGACAAGTGAACGGGATATCTTACGTGAAGGATTCTTGTTAACCTTCACATTTGAGGATCATTGGTGGGACACTGTTGATGACGCACTTCAAGCAGTGAAAGAAACTATCTTTAAACTACCTCAGGAGTCAGTAGGATTGCTCCAACATGAATGGGCTACTCAGCTAAGTTGCACGCTGGAGTGCTATAATGTGAATACAGAAGAGGAAGACGAGGATCCATGAAAAGTTAACATTCTAGAAACTGAGGGCCATTTCGAGGTTTGAGGACCACTGATTGAAGACCCCAATATAATTGCGCCGGTAAAAACAAAATAGGTCAACATTGGTATGGAAACTGAACCTAAGTACGCCACACTTGGTGACTATTGGGATGATGCAATAGTGGATAAGGTCACCAAGTTGCTCCGTGAGTACTAGGACTTATTCCTGAATAAGGTCACAGATTTAAAAGGGATCAATGGCGACCTAGGGAAGATGAAGATCACCTTAAAACCTGATGCGAATCCAATTAAATAGAGGCCTTATTGTTTGAACCCAAAGTACAAGGAAAAGGTCCTCGTAGAACTAGACAAAATGCTCGCAACCAAAGTTATTGAGCTAGTGGAAGAATCCAACTGGGTAAGCCCTATGGTAGTACAGAAAAAGAAGAATAAGGGTGAGATAAGAATATGTGTGGACCTTAGAAAACTAAACGATGCATGTGTGCATGACCCATTCCCAACTCCATTCACATATGAGGTACTGGAAAATGTTAGGGGGCAGGAACTGTATTCTTTTACTAATGGATTCTCAGGGTACCATCAGATCAAGATCACGCCGGAAGATAGAAGTAAAATGACCTTTGCAACCGAATGGGGTTGCTTTCAATACACCGTTATGTCATTTGGGTTCAAGAACGTCCTGGCCATCTTTTCGCGCATAGTTGTTACAACATTCAAATAATATATCCACAAGTTCCTAGAGGTTTATCTGGATGATTGGACTATATTTGGATTGGTTAAGCACCATGTAGTGAGCTTACACTTGATGTTGGATACCTATCGGCAACACCAAATCACGTTGAACCTCAAGAAGTGTACATTCCTCGTTCCATTTGGGAACCTGTTGGGACATGTGGCTTGCAAACAAGGACTGATGGCAGACCCCATGAAGATTGTGGTGATTCTGAATTTGGAAGCATCGTGAAGTGTCAAACAGTTGTGCGCTACCTTGGGACATACGGGATACTATAGGAAGTTCATCAAAAGCTATGCTCAGATCACCACGCCAATGGAGAAACTATTGAAAAAGGATGTCATGTTCTGTTGGAATGATGATTGCATGAAAAGTCTAGATGTATTAAAAGAAAATTTGGCCTCTGCACATATCCTAGTCTTCCCAAAATGGGATGTGGAATTTCATGTCCATGTTGACACATCGTGTATAGTGCTGGGAAAGATGCTAACACAAGAGGGTGGATAGGTCTTGGATCACCCTATCGCGTTCGCGACCCGTGGTAGGTCTAAAGCAAAAAATACTCCACAACTGAACAAGAGGGATTGGCTATGGTGTACGCGCTACAAAAATATCGACACTATTTGTTAGGAGGACACTGCAAGATGTATACAGATCACTCTGTGTTGAAATACTTGGTCAATAAGCCTGTGTTGGGGGGGCGCATATGCAGGTGGCTCTTATTGTTCCAAGAATATGACTTTGAGTTCATTGTGAAGCCTGGATGCCTGAATGTAGGACCAGACCACTTGTCGCGCATTGAGACAGGGGAGGAACCTACTAGTTTGGAAGAAGGATTACCTGACACACAACTCTTTGTTGTGTGCGTAGTGGATGGACACTTTGAGGATATAATCCACTTTATAACAACAGGAACTGCACCAAAAGAATACTCCATCCAAAAAAAGAAGGAATTGGTGATGCACGCGGCTGATTTTTCCATCATCGCGAGGCACCAATATAAAATGGGAAATGATGAGATACTGAGAAGGTATGTACTTGAATTCAAACGAAGTCAGATCCTCACCATGGCACATGGGGGCACTGAAGGAGGACATTACACGGGACGAGAAACTACGCAGAAGATCCTCCATGTAGGGTTGTGGTGGCCAACCCTTCATCAAGATTCAAAAGCACATTGTAAGGTCTGTGATATATGTCAATGAATAGGTAAACCATCACGGAGGAACGAGATGCCTTTGAATCTAAAAATGACATTGGAGCCCTTTGAAAAGTGGGCAATAGACTTCGTGGGACCTATCAAACCCCAAGGAAAGTTGGGTGCGACGTACATTATTACCGCGATAGAGAACTTAATTCTTTGGGATGAATCACAACCGGTCAAAGATTGAATGGCCGCCATGGTTGTGAAGTTTCTGTTTGAACACGTATTGACTCAATTTGGATGTCTGAAGATCTTGATGAGTGATCGCAGTACAAACTTCTTGAATGAAACAATCCGCACACTAATAGAAGAGTTTGAAGTGTATCATCAGAAAAGCACACTATATCACCCACAAGCCAATGGGACAGTAGAAGCATTCAACAAAATACTAGAGACTGTGCTAACTAAATTTTGTAACATGCAATGGAACAATTGGGATCTACACATCCCTACAGTATTATGGGCGTATAGGACAACATGCAAGAAACTAATGGGACAGACACCTTTCCGATTGGTCTATGGTGTGGAAGCTATCATGCCAATGGAATATATTGTGCCTAGTCTACACACCACAGTGCTCACAGGGATGACGGACCGCTGAGCCCTTGAAAAAAGGCTCGCACAGTTGGAAGAGCTGGAAGAGGAATGTTCCTAGCTAGCTTCCATCAACAGGTACAAAAGCAGTGCGAAAAGGCCTGGCATGATCACCATATTAAGTTTCGCACCTTTAAGGTAAATGATCTAGTGTTACTGTATGATAGTAAGTTTGAAAAATTCTTGGGGAAGTTCAAAATACATTGGATTAGACCGTATATTGTTAAGGAGGTCATAGATGGAGGCACAGTACAGTTGGTAAAGCTAAATGGAGAGCCTTTCCCAGGCAAAGTGAATGGCAATCACTTAAAGCCATACATGGGTGGCCTGACTATTTGAATAACTGACAGCGATACAGTTTTCGCGCTTCAAGTAGCCAGAAGAAGGCGCTAGACTCTAAACAAATGTAGGAACACTGACACAGATGAACACAAGCACTTTCGACACCGGGGTCTCGGAACAACGCATGCAGCAGATTCAGCAGGTAGCAACTCAGTGCGCTGCTGACCTTACAACAGGGCGAGCAGAGTTGGAGGGATTCCATGTGAAGATCTCCATGCCCACAGAGTGACTCGAGTGTGAGTCACGATGTTTTTTTTGGGGGTCTGTTGAGCATGGAATCCTCCCAAGGCATGTTTTGGGGCTTAAAGCCCATGTTTTGACCAAGTACATTGTAAAGACTCTGTGAATTGTGGGCATGGAGCGTGAAGCTATAATTGAGTCACAGGCTTATCTGCCATTGTTTTTGTATTGTAATGTTAGCTTGGAAGATTTACCCATGGTCCACGGACCATGGGATTGTATAAATAGAGCGAGGCTGTAAGTTGTAAAGCATTCAATAATCAAATGGGAAAACAAATGGAATAGAAAGATGAGGAGTCTGATCTAAGTGTAGAATTCAGTCTTTTGAGTTGTAGAGGAGGAGAAGGCTTTGCAGCTGAGTGCACAGAGGCCTAGTAGTCCACAACTGAGTGCGTGGACCCCTGCAGCTGAGTGTGCAAGGCGAGTTGAGTCTGTAACAATTGGAAGTATTAATAAAGAGAAGGATCCTATCATTTCTGCGTATTTATTTCCTGTTTTATGCTTCTGTTACATTGGGTATGAATTTCAATTTTAATGCTTAGATGATGCACGGAAGTGTATACTATATTGATTAAGTAAACGCAAGGAAGAATATATGTTTTCATGAAGATAACTAAGATCTATCACTAAGATAAGTAAGATATTGAGTCTAGGTTGGTAAATAGCGCAGATCACTGCCTTAGCAGCGTGGAAGCATCTCAGCCCCTGGTTAGGGCTATGCGAAGGCGAATATATCAAGGTGCGAAGGACAGGAAGTGCACAAAGTAACCTACATGAAGGCAGTAATAGTTGGATCAAATCAAACAATCAGACATCTCAAGAGTGTGGAAACCTGGTTCCAGCACCCCCCATACTACTTCGGGTGAGACCTCAGTCCGCGCTCCGTAGACTATTGCTGAAAGGGCCAGTAGTACAGGGATTTGCTTGGTTAATTAACTCCAAACTTGGGTCAGGCCCCAACAAGCCAACATTACTACTAGTTCTCTGCACACTCAGCTCTAGAGCCTTCTCCTACTCTACGACCCAAAGACTCGACTTTACACTTCAAATTAGACTCAATTCTTCATCTTAGATCTATTGAATTATTTACAACTTAGAGCCTCACTCTATTTATACAATCTCATGGTCCATGGACCATGGGTAGATTTCTCAAGCTGGCATTACATTGCTAAAATGAAGGCGGACAACCCTATGACTCATTTATATTCTTCGCACCCCACGCCCATAAATCGCGGAGTCTTTACATCAGACTTAGTCAAAACTTGGGCTTTATGCCCCAAAACTTGCCTTAGGGGATCCTGCACCCGACAGGCCCCCAACACAAACATCGTGACTCGCCCTCAATTCACTCATTCGGTACGAAGATCTTCGCGTGGAGACCTCCCAACTCTACTCAGACCGCTGCAAGGTTGATAACGCAATGAGCTGCTGCCTCTTGTATCTCTTGGACGCACTGTTCAGAAACTGCTAAATTGCTTCCCTGCATTTGTACCTACGTCCCTTGCATCAATGCGAGCTTTCCTTCAACCAATGATGTGATGACGAAGGCCTCATCAATCCATGGTAGGACACGCGCCTTCAAAACCGCTTCTTTGTGCCATGCCGTGTCTACCTGCTCCTTAAGCACCTTGGCCTGTTGCATCCGCGTGAGCCTCAATGTAAGGGCTATTGTCTACGTGCTCCCTTTTATGCACGCCTCTATTTCTAAGCACTGTATGTTTGAGTCCTCCTACAGAGTGGTGAGGACCTCAAATGACTCTTCCAACACTCTAGTGCAGTCCTTTACTATACTGTTGATCTCCTCTATGCCTGTTGCAATGGTGCTGGCACATTGTTCCATCACCTCTGGTGGAGTTGAAGGTTGTTGGGCATCGGATGCCCCCACAGTAGGTTTTTGGGGCTCAAAACCCATGTTTTGGTAAAATGCATTATAAGACTCCGCGAAGTATGGGCGCGGAGCGCGATATGTATGGTTGAGTCATAGGGTTGTCCGCCCTAAGTCATGTAAAATAGTATAATGTAATGTCGGCCTACCCATGGTCTGCGGACCATGGGATTGTATAAATAGAGCGAGGCTCTAAATTGTAAAAGAGGAATAGCAATAGAGAAAAGGTGGAGATGGAATAATGTATGCGAGATAGCTCTGAGTCTATAAGTCTGAGTCTTGGGTCATAGTAGTAGGAAGAGGCTCTGCAGCTAAGTGTGCAGAGACCTAGTAGAGTCCGCAGTTGAGTGCGTGGACCCCTGCAGCTAAGTGCGCAAGGCGAAGTTGAGTTGTAATTAACAAAAGTGATAATAAAGAGAAGTTTGAGTCCAATACTGTGTATCTATCCTTATCTTACTTTTTATGCATCTATGTTGTTTGTTTATCGCGCGAACTAATATGAATGTTGAACACTGTTAAGTATGCTTGGGTTCACACAGACAAATTAAGTAGCTAAATAATAACATATTAATGATAAGGAATTCAGGTAATAACTTCATCAGGTTGCGAAGGATAGACATCTACGTGAAGCACCGTGTGCGCGGGGACAAACTACGAACCTCCCAAAAACCATCAAACATCTCTAGGGTGTGGAAACTTGGTTCTAGCACCCACCCATACTACCTCGGGTGAGACCTCAGTCCGCGCACTGCGGACTGTTCTCGAAAGGGCTGGTAGTTTTGGGAATTTTTTGGCTAAATCATCTCCGAACCTGGGTCAGGCCCCTACAAGCCAAAAAATGGTTCCATTGCCAAGACTGGGATCTGCCTAAGAGATGTCTGATGTCGGAACACTGGATTCCAACAAAGAAGGAAATTGAAGAGTGGTTGGAAAACAAAGTTCATGAGTTTGTGACACATGAAAATAGGAACACACAAATATCTAAAGAAAAGTGGTTGGAGTGCTACTTATATACAGAGATCCATGAGATTTTCTTTGCTTCCTTTCCATCTGAGCTATATGAGTGGATCGAGAAGTTAGAAAACAATCAAGGAAGGTGCAGGCTTGATAAACCAATCATGTGGACTCTGGAATTGGTGTGTATATTAGAAGCCTCAGAAGAGAAGATCGTGTGCGTTATGGACCTTTGGCTTGACCGAATTATAGGTGGATTTGTAACTAAGTTCGTGGTAGATATGACCGTCAACTATAGTGAGGTGGAAAGACGCTTCCTTAAAGGACCGTGAGGTAAGTATATCAAGTATTTGAACACTTGGATTAAGATGATATTGTGTGAAAAGCGGGTTATGTGGATAAATTAATGTTTGGAACTACGTGAAGCGAGAAGACCTATATAAACGAAGGTAGCACAGGGATAGAGAATAGCCCTCTGATTTCACCACGAAGAGAAAGCGAGGAAGAGCTCACAAAATTTTCACCGAGAAGCGCAGTCAGTCTGATAAGACAGCAAATCCTATGGTTACCACCTCCTTCCACACCATCACCCGTCTCACCATTTTCACCTCCATCTCCACCCACCCCACCTTCGCCACCCTCACGGTTCAGTATGGCGAGCGTAATCAAACTTCTAGTATTCATATGCGGAGGAAATGAAGACCCAGACCGATTTTGGTTCATCGTAAGGGAAGTATGGGAAGCACAAGTCGTGGTGGATGACAACATAAAGAAGGCAATGTTTGTAAGTGCATTTCAGGACCGCACATTGACGTGGTCCATTAAACACTCTAATGATCATCCAAATGTAGGAGTCGCAGCAATTCAGGCATTGTTGAACAGGGAATTTAGTAGGCCAAAATCAGAGACCCAATTGATTATTGGATGTAAGGAAATCGTGATGCTCCTGGCCAAGACCCCTTGGGATCTAGATCAGAGACTGAAGAGTATGATTCGCGAAGCCAACATGACATTGACAGATGTGCAACACTGCACATGGTTTGTAGCATCACTATCACCGTATTTAAGGGTAGCGCTGTCACAACAAAAACTTGTTACACATGCTGAAGCTTTGGAGATGGAAATGAGATTGCATGAGACCCCTATAAAATATCTTAGGTTGGGAGTCCAACAAATCCACACGCAACTACAAAATTTATGTTTGGAAATGTAGAGTCTGAAGCAAGATAGGACATCGCGACCAGAGGCACGCGAAGAAGTATGGTGCATAAAGTGTAAAGCTCAAGGGCATGATAAGGACCATTGTCCAGTTTTGCGAACTACATAGCGGTAGGAGGGCCCATGCTGTTAAGACCAGAGGTGCAAGCAGAGCCCAGTGCGGTGCCTGCATTATGGTGTGCAATCTGTCAGATAGAAGGAAAGCACAATACAGTTTTTTGTCACCTATTACAGAAGTATACGCAGACATCCCAGCAATTTTTCTGTAATTTTTGCAGGTCAGTGGGTCACGATGAGCACACTTGTAGAAGCTAGTATGAATTAATGATGGATTGGAATCCTGCCTATAGAATGTAGACCGAAGCACAAGCCCTTGATTTGAATGCAGGGATGGCACGCGTTGGATTTCAGGGGCGAGGAAGAGGGCGAGGAGGAATGGGACCAGGAAGGGGTCACGGACAATTGATTTGTTACAATTGTGGAGGGCCTAGACACTACGCTCGCGGTTGTACAAATCCGACAAGGATATCATGTTTGTACTGTACCCAGTTTGATCATGAGACAGAAGACTACCCTACATTGATAACTAATTTACGTGACAAAGGGGTACTCCAGCCTTCCCGGACTCAGAATGTACAAATGATGAGATCTGAACCGCGCGAAGAGGACCCGAATGTAAACATGATGCTTAGAAGTGGTTTTATGATGGAGGGTCACAAAGGTAAGCAACCTGAAGAAAGTGTGTGGGTTCACAAGGCTCCTGCAAAAGAACCAGAATTTGATTTAGAGCGCGCGAAGGAGACATTCATGGAAGCTAAGAAGAGCTTTGAGAAGGCCTCCACTTCAGGTAGTAAGGATCAACTAGAATCAGGGATGGATCCTTCAATTCTCACTACCTTTCTCGAGACATGCATGAAATTGTTATGCGATAGCAACGAGATAAAAGGACTACATGAACTGATCACTAGGTGTGTAGGGGTTGGAGAACCGTGCATGGTCTGGAAAGTTGGAAAGCATGCACTGCGCATAGGGACAGAAATGAGATTGACTGCGCAGATCGGAGAATATGAGATGGATTAGGTGATTCTAGATTTAGGATCGAATGTGAATGTATTGCCCAAATAGACCTAGGAATGCATGGGTAGGCCCGTGTTGTAGTGGTCCCCCATTCAATTGGCATGGCCAACTAGTAGAATATCATACTGATGGGAAGACTACAAGGGATAACCGTGGATATTGAAGGTGTGAGCGCACTTACGGATTTTGAAGTGATAGATATTTTTGATGATAGCAATCCCTATCTTGCACTACGGGGCATAGACTGGACCATTGATATGAATGTGATCATAAACTTGAAGAAGTGCAAAATGATTTTTGAAAAAAGGCACTACGCGTCATAGTACCATTAGACCCTACCGAAGGAGTGCGATACACCGAACCAGTGCGCGACGAAGATAGTGATGATAATCTCGATTGCATCTATAAGATAATTGCGCGAGAATAGGATTGGGTGAATCCAACTGCAGATGGTAGGATTTTGTGGGAGCGTGAAATCTCTTGCACTTCTGATTCAGATGAAGAAATAGAACGATGGTAGAATCGGCTGCATGAAGTAACAACACTCAACTGCAATACAATGATGAAGTCACTACACTGTGTAACAATAGAGATATGTGATCTGCTAATATATGATGGGTTGACCACAGTGGAGGAATTTCTGAGCAAATTTGAGAATTCAGTACCTGAGTAGCAATGGTTCGATGCGTTGAAATGGGCACTGCATGTCATGCCCGCAAGATGGTGGGGTACACATCAAGAAAGTTTTGAGAATTGGTGCGAATGTCGAAGAATGATGCGTCTGTGATTTGGGAAATCGCAGCTACGACTAGAAGACAAATATGACAGTCGGGATGATCCATGCTCACACCTTGTGAAATGGATGAAGGCCTATGGGAATGAGCCACAACCAGAATGGGTGCATTTGTTCTATCATACTCTAGATGTCATCCCCATGAATTGGTATATGGAAACAAAGCTCAATCATGGTATGAGCGAGTGGGATATTTTATGCGAGGGATTTCTGTTAACTTTCACCTTTGAGGATCAATGGTGGGATACTATTGATGATGCACTGCAAGCTGTAAAAACAATTACCTTTAGCATATCTCAGAAACCAATAGAAGCGCTTCAACTAGAATGAGCGACACAGATGAGCTGCGGGTTGGAGTGTTACAATGTAAATATGGAGGAGAAGGATGAGGACTCGCGAAATATTTGAATTCCAAAAACGGAAGGATATCGCGAGGTTCAAGGACCCTCGATTGAGGATCCCAACATAACCGCGCCACTCAAAACAATGAAGGTAAACATTGGCACAGAGGCGGAACCAAAGTATGCGACGTTTGGAGATTATTGGGATGCTGCCATAGTGGATAAGGTTGCAGAGTTACTTTGCGAATACCAAGGCTTATTCCCAACCAAAATTATGGAGTTAAAAGGGATTATTGGTGACTTGGGAGTGATGAAGATCAACCTAAAACACAACGCAAAGCCGGTCAAGTAGAGGCCTTACCAGTTGAATCCAAAATACAAAGAAAAGGCCCATGAAGAATTAGACAAGATGCTTGCAACCGGAATTATTGACCCATTGGAAGAATTTGATTGGGTAAGCCCTATTGTAGTACAAGAGAAAAGGCAGAAGGGTGAAATACAAATATGTATGGACCTTAGGAAGTTGAACGATGCCTATGTACGTGATTCGTTCCCAACACCATTTATAGATGAAGTACTGGAAAATGTTGGTGGACAAGAAGCGTACTCATTCACGGATGGGTTCTTAGGGTACCAGTAGATTAAGATCGCGCCGGAAGATAGGAACAAAATTATCTTCACAATAGAATGGGGCTGCTTCCAATACACGGTTACCCCATTTGGATTAAAAAGTGCGCCAGCAATCTTTTCGCACATTGTCATCGCCGTGTTCAAAGAATACATCCACAAGTTCTTGGAGGTTTATCTAGATGACTGGACTATTTTTGGGTTAGTAAAACACCATGTAGCATGTTTTTGATTGATGTTGGATACTTGCCGACAACACTAGATTGCGCTAAACCTTAAAAAGAGCACTTTTCTTGTTCCCTTTGGTAATCTATTAGGACACGTGATCTGCATGTTAGAGCCTCAATTGACCTCGGGCTGAAAGGAGGCTATCCTAGGATAACCACAAACCAAGCTTAACCTACTAGCTAGCACTACCAAGTCAGAAGAGGGCTCTCTCCTTGTCAATCTTAGTTGAGATGACTGAATAAAATATCAATTTTAGGCTAGGTATAGTAGCTCTAGGGTTTTTTGGTTGTTTTTGATGGTTTTGTTGCTGGATCAAATGGAGTAGGCAACTTTGGGTCCGGGAAATCAAGTCAGGAATGCAGGGTGTTCTCTAGGGCGAGGTAGGTAGGTGTTTAAGCACTTGTAATTGAGTGAGATGGAAGGTCTAATATTGATGAGGATCTGAGGAGGGCATGCAAAGATCATGTATCCTCTTCAAACTGTAGAAAAACATCAAAAACTAAATGTATTCCCAAAGCAGAGCACTGTCACCAACATATTCTACCTATCTATCTTGATTTCATTTAGTTTAGAAGAATGAATTATATTTTGGCACACATAACACATGAGAAAAACTAATGACAGAAGGAGAAACTATGCAGAAACACATTACCACAAGAATCCCACAAAAATAGCTGCAAATCCTGGTTTATTTCCTTGCCAAACTGTTGTAGAGATGTACAATGTAGCTCAGAGCATCCAAAAGAGTCCAACCCTTGCTAATGAATGAAAAAATACATAATATATACATAAAAACCACCTATGCTAGCCATCAGGGGTCGAATCCAAGATATAAGGGATTGTTACAACCATTTCCCAACAAGGAATAGGAATATAGGCAGTAGAACAACTTGCCTCTAAAACCATGGAAACTGATTCATTTACCCCAAAACCACCTCAAAATGATGAATATACCCTATAAGGTCATTTTACAATTAAATTTACATAGCATAGCATCATTTACAATCATAAATTCATCCATGATGGGAGAAAAAGTCAACTTGTAGAAAAACTGGGCGAAATTTGGATTTTTAGGCAAACTGGCTCTATGCGTAGCGCCACTAGCTAGGTGCGTAGTGCCACTTCATAGCTGAGTTTGGAGGCCTTCTTGTCTAGTTTTTCGAACATCTTGAATTTTTTCATTTGGAGGTCATTTTCCCCCTCAAAAGTTGAATTCCCAAGGCTACTTCTACATGTCCAAAAAGAGGCAGAGAGGTCATTTTTTGATGGTTTTTTGACCTTTAGGTGACCAAGTTTTGCTCCAAAATTGCTGAAAACTTCAAGGATTGATGCTCTCATCATGCTGAATTCAAATATGCAAACCTTTTCTCCAAAAGGTCTCCTAGTGAAAAGCATAGTGCTAGTGGCGCTACGCACCTAGGGCAAATTTCTGTGTTGCAAAATTCCAAAAATTGAACATGACCAAAATTTGTCAAAACTTGCCCAGATTTGACACAAGGCACTATCATTAATTGCTTTGATGGGCTAGTGAGGCTTCAACCAAGATTTTTAGCTTGTCTTTCTCCTTTTTTGCTCCTTAAGGCCTTCCTCAACCTAACCTTAAGCTTCCTCATCCTTATATTGCATATTTTGTTCCGGATCATATAGTGGTAGGCCATGTGGCAAAGCATCTTCTTGTCTCTATTGGCTTTCTCAAGCAGCCTCTCAAGGTGTATGTTGACCCTTTCAAGCTAATTTTCTCGGTCATTCTCAATCTCTTGCTCAATGGAGGTCAACTTGACCTTTGCCTTCTTTGCCTTTTCCCTGTTCTCCTTGATTGTTTGCAACCCAATGATGACTTGCTTGTCGGTCAATTGTTTTCTTTCTTACTCTAGATATTTGATGACCCATTTATCCCTCTCTAAATTGTTAGACAAGGCTTGCATCTCAACCTCTTGTTCCTTAATGATCATGTCTTTGACAGTCCTTGGATCTTGAGCATCCAAGTCAATGACATCAACTCCTTGTGTCTCCTCATGATCAACAAGGTCAAAATCTCTCTCATTCCCATCACTAGGATCCTTCTCATGCATATTTTTCTTGCCTTATCCTTTTCCCTTGTGTTGCTACCCAACTTGTACCTGTTTAGCTGAGGAAGAAGGCAAAGCCCCTTCCACTCCTTCCGGAGATAGCATTTTCCTGTGGCCTGAAGATGAAGGCGAGACCCCTTCCACACCTTGTGGGGATAATACTTGCTTGGCAGCTGCAAAAAGTTTCCTAGTGCCCCTCTCATATGTCACAAATACTAGCACTCCAACAGTTTCAGTTTCGTGGACCTTTTCATGCCCTGAAGGTCCACCTTCTTCATGAGGCACTGATGAAAATACTTGAGGGCCTTTGATCATTTCATGAGAAATGAAGGTCTCCCATGCCATGTTAAGAAGGTTCAACTGATGCAAAACAATGATTTTAATCAAAGAGTAGTGGTAGATGCTAGTTAACTGATGGGGGTATGATTTCTTTTTTACAATGAGTGCCATATTTTCAATGTTTTTGAATATGAAGTAGGGGATATTCATCATTCTCACCCTAGTGAAATGCATCAACAGTCTAATGTGGTAGGCGTACAAGAGGGAGAACCTACCTTCATAAGTAAAGTACTTGATGATGATCTTCATCAATGGAGCAAACCTGTCCTCCAAGAATTTAAAGGGAAATACTCTCTTGAGTTTGTTATGGTATTTAGCCTTGATGTAAGGCTCATAGTACTCCTTGTCAATGTCCTGATATTTGTTCCACTTCTCACCCACATTTGGAATACCTGTAGCTTCTGAAATAACAACTGGTGACAAAGTGAATGTAACTCCAGCAAGGTTTACCTCATTGTTGTCCAAATGCGTCACAAATAACCTTGCTAATTCATGATGAGATTTGACCCTTTCCACCATTTCACAAAACCTAAACATGACTGATGTCTAAAATAAGAAATGGCAAATGGGCAGGCTTGCATCTCCCTCAAACTGGTGGACTCCTCTCTGATATGTTTTCCTCCCTTATGAGTCTTCCTGCCCTGTGTGTCTCTCTCCCTGGAACTGTCACTAAGGGTTTCATCTTCCAATTCATACTCACTGTCCCTGTCCATTGTTTTACAATTGTTTCTCTTGTGGTGAATGAAGAGTGGTGAATTGGTGAATGAAGGTAAGATGAGTATGAAGAGCTTTGAATAGGAAAATAGGTGAGGGTAAACAAGAGTGGGAAAGGGATGTAGGGAGTGAGCAGGGTTAGTGAATAGTGTAGGGTTTGGGGTATATGTGTATAGGGTTTGGGATGTATGTGTATAGGGTTTCGGGATTAGGGAAAAGTTTAGGGAATGATGTCTAGGGAGTTATATATGAGGGGAATTTGGTTTAGGGAAAAGCAAATATATGATATAGGACAGCCATAACCAAAATATAGGAGATAGTTTAGTGAAACTAGGGTTTGATTTTTTTAGAAACAAAACAACCCAAGACTGATGCAACAATTCTTTTCAGCAAGAATAATGGTGTTACTTACTTGCAATTGAGGAATTTGGGAGTTTTGAGGTGATTTGATGCAATTTGCAATGATCTAGAGCTCAACTACCAGGTGTGTAGCGCACTCTCCCAGGTGCGTAGCGCCGGTTCAAAATTACACTACATGGAAAACCCAGGTGTGTAGCTCCACTCCTATGCATAGCGCCAGACTTTGGTGCATAACGCCACTCAGTTTTCTCCACAAACATGATGATTTCACTTCCTTTGCTCAATAACACTTCAAAATCACGTTTTTCCTCATAGACCTTAGCTCAAACAATAAAATAACTTAAGAGAGGGATGACCTTTATATGGCTTGGAAAATTTTGATTTTTCATTCTTCAAAACCCACTTTATAATGTCTATTTGCTTTTTAAATACTCTGTTTTTTGGATGCTTGATCTTTTGCTTGAATAGGAGAACTAATGCTTTGATTTCTTTGACTTTTGTAGTGGCATGTACTTGGAAATATTAGCAGGTGACCAGGAGCAACATGAGACTATTAATTACATATGACAAATAATAAAATTACATGAAATTTACAAAATATACCAATGCTCTGTTTTCACCTCAAACTAGTTTTGAGGTGAAAAATTTATTAAGTTTACAAATTATGAGATTAAAACTTTCTGATGATTATTGTCATCCTTATGTGTCTGCTGACCATTATTAGTCAATAGTTACTGAAAATTTGATATGGCGAAACCCTAATACCTAATGAAACTGAAACCCCAAGACCTAAGACCTATCTGATGAACTAAACTGAAAATGAACCTGAACCTGAACCGTTGACTGAATCACACATGAAACGAGGTCAGCAGATATGTGTCATGAGGGAAAAACCTAAAATGAACCCTACCATCAGTTGATCCATGACCTAATGGAATGCAACTCATTAGAATGGGACTCCTAGTATGAAATGCAAAAGAGTGATTTTGATCGTTGATGGCAAGCCGACGTGAAGCCAGTCAAGAAGATAAGGGATCTGATCAATGGACTTTGCACCAAGATCGTCGTGCCGACTAAGTGACTTGAGGATGAGTCATGATGTTTGTGTTGGGGGCATGTTAGGCATCAGATACCCCCACAGCAGGTTTTTGGGGCTCAAAGCCCAAGTTTTGGTCAAATGCATTGGAAGACTTCGTGAAGTATGGGCGCGGAGTGCGATATGTATGGTTGGGTCATAGGGTTGTCCACCCTAAGTCATGTAAAATAGTATAATGTAATGTTGGCCTACCCATGGTCCACGGACAATGGGATTGTATAAATAGAGCGAGGCTCTAAATTGTAAAAGAGGAATAGCAATAGAGAAAAGTTGGAGATGGAATAATGTATGTGAGATAGATTTGAGTCTATAAGTCTGAGTCTTGGGTCGTAGTTGTAGGAAGAGGCTATGTAGCTTAGTGCACAGAGGCCTAGTAGAGTCTGTAGCTGAGTGCGCAGACCCCTGCAACTAAGTGCATAGGGTGGAGTTGAGTTGTAATTAACAGAAGTTATAATCAAGAGAAGTTTGAGTCGAATACTTTGTATCTGCCCTTATCTTACTTTCTATGCATCTATGTTGTTTGTTTATTGTATGCACTGATATGAATGTTGAACACTGTTAAGTATGCTTAGGTTTGCACAAACAAATTAAGTAGCTAAATAATAACAGATGAAGGATAAGGAATTGGGGTAATAAATTCATCACGCCACAATTAGGGTTGCGTGAAGGCAACACCACTGGTTGTGAAGGATAAATAGTTGCACGAAGCACCATGCGTGTGGGGGCGAACCGTGAACCTCCCAAAAACCATAAGACATCTCTAGGGTGCGGAAACCTGGTTCCAGCACCCTCCCATACTACCTTGAGTGAGACCTTAGCCCACGCACCAGAGACTGTTGCCGAAAGGGCCTGTAGTTTCAAGATTTGTTTGGCTAAATCATCTCTAAACCTGGGTCAGGCCCCTACAAGCCAACAAAGGTTGTTCCTTCAACTGCAGCTCAGATATCTTAAGGTTCAACTCCAGCTAAACCTTAGCCATCTCTTCCTTAGCCTCGTGTGCCCCTACTACTAACCTCCGGATGCACGGCTCTGCTGGCGCCTTTGCTAGGATGGCCAACTCAAACACCATCTGGTAGGCTTCTTCAAGTACCTCAACTATCTATCAGTTTTGCATTACGACCTCATCATGCTGCAAGTTTAGCTGTTCCATGTTGATTCGTTGTTCACTCAACACTTGTAACACGTAGCCCTCCCTAGCCTGCAATTTTGTAGTAACTCCGTCCTATAGAACATAGAGTGTCTCTCGAGGGAGCACAGCCATGTTGATTCCTACTCCCTTCAACACACTGATCGTAGGCCTGTTGGCCTCATTCTCTATAACCAGTGCCCCCTCTGGCAGCACTATTGTGTTGGTCATGTGTGCGCACACCATTTCCTCATCTGTGGTCGTTCCTACTGCGAGGTTGGTCGAGAGAGTACTAGCCTAAGGAGTGTGCAACTCTTGTATTTGTCCCCGAAGGGCCCCCAACACAATCTGATTCTCTTGTACGAAGTTCTGGAGGGCCTTCGAGGTGACATCACACACTGTCTCTCCTATATCATGGAGATCCCCCTCGGTAAGGGTGATCGGGTCGAAAGAAGTCTTAGAATCTTTCGACTTCTTTCGCGGCCCCATCTGCTCTCTTGAGTACTGGCGCTTCAACTGTGTAGACATTGTTTGTGGGTCCACGCCACCCTCCTTTGTGTCCATTTCCTGCTCCGGTGAAGGCAACCTCTGGCCCTCGCGCTCCTTTTCTGTTGCCTATTGCTATTATACAACCTCTTTCTACTGTTCTATTGCTGCCTTTGCAGTGCCTCGTGCCTCCTGCACCTGTGCTGCTACTGCCTTTTTTCTTCTCCTCTCTGCCTAATACATGATCTGCAGTTTTGCCTCCTCCTTATTCTTCTGTGCAACAAACTTGTCTGCTTCCATCATGGATATGTATGGAGTGTGCCACTCTAGCGGCCACGACTCAAGCATGTCAAAGATAACATCGTCTGTGGCCAGGTATGGTAGTTCGTTCCACTTCTTTGTGGGGTCCTTGCGCGCCCTGATGTAGACGTGATGGAAGTTCGCCTTGAACTCCTCGAAGCTTTGTAAACTATTATAGACAGTGGGCGATAACTACAGCTTGTGGTTAATCCCCATTCTTATGTTCATCTCCATGAACACCTAGAATATCTTACTATCTCAGATCCACTGCGCGTCTTTAGTGGTCCATAGCAAAGCATACTTCACGGCCTCTAGGAGATCATGCACAATTGTGGGGAACTGGTTATCCTTAGGCAATTCCCAAGCCACCAACACTATGGACAGCAAAAGCCATGCATATTGGAAGGTGTTCCCCTATTCCTCTGCCTCATGGAAATTCTCTAGGAACTCATCATACAAGTACTCAGACCAGTTAAACTGGACCCCTTCTGCCTACTGCTTGGAAAGTGCAACCACTAGTGCAGGCACCTCATCTGCATGGCACTTCTGCATAACTTTGCCAGCTAGTATTTGTGTCGTAACTCTGACTGCTTTATTATTAATACTGGAGATCGCATAGCCCCTCCTTTTCTTCTCCAGCTTATATTTATTTTTCATGGCCTCCATGATGGCCAAATCACTACCTTTCCCCTCTGATATGCTCACTAGGTTCTCCACTTTATAGGGGAGTTGGGTAATTCTATGGACCAGGTGTTCCGTGATGGGGATGGGCTCCTCCAGCCACAAACACTCGTCATGCACCAGGCACAGCAGCTACCTGATGATGAAGATAGTCACTAGGGTGCGATGGTAATGCAACACCTAGAGTAGGTTCAACAACCCTACCTTTTCGACTCCGTGCAACCACTGGTGCAGCTCCAATCCGATCACTCCCGCCGTAGTGTTTCTCTTCAGTCACATGAGGTGTGCAGTCACCAAGTGAGGAAATTTCTTTTGGTCAGCGAGATCCCAGTCTTTGAACTTCAAACTTGGCACCCATCCTAGGTGTGCTGCTTCGAAAATGATATCATCAGGTAGTATTGGGGTCTACAAAGGGCTCTTTCTCTCATCCAGGTCCTTGCGTATCCTTCCTTTCCCCTTGCACAGGGGAACATACGCAGGCAGCCTGGTTAGATGGTATACACCCTCGGTTTCATCCTCCATGTCTTCATCCTCCTTTTCTTCTATCAGGATGTCCTCAAGGTCTTCTTCCTCCTCATCGGCTTCCAAATTAACTGCCTTCCCCTTTTCCTCCATAGTCAGTTTGGTTCGCAAAGGGGTTTCTAGGGGCCACACGCACTGGAATCATGGGCTATTTATCTTTCTTAGGTCTCGGCATGTGCGGTGATTTAGGGATTTCCGAAACTATCCCAGTGCTCTTAGGGGCATCTTCTACTGTCATCTCCTGCATGGCCTCTTCGACGGTCATTTCTCCAATTTCCCTGGCTTTTTCAGACCCTGCCATCTTGTTTTTCCAGAAATCTCTCAACTACTCAATTGGGTGCTCAAACAATGCTTTCAATAGGGAAAATAGGTCTTGGTTCAAAATACTCTGGGAGAATGACAGCTCAATTCTAAAATGGCCAAGTGTTGTTTGCCGGGCAACCCTTTGTAATTTATATCTTTTTTCAAATTCGAATTCAACCGTTCCCCCCAAATCTGCTCCATTGATGCTACCTTGGCGGCAGATACTCCCAAATCTTGCCCATAAAGTCTACCTTAACTGCATGCTGCCCACTCCATTTGGTCTCAAACCAAGAATCACATTGTGAATAGTGACTACAACGGTTACTTTTTAGCCAACCCACGTGGCAGTACAGCTACCTAGCCGTTGTCATGGACCCTGTGACACTTCGCTCCTGCGCATAGTCCTATCATCGCGCAGCTCTTGGGTAGGGTAGTTTATAGTTCCACACCTCCTTCCAACTACCTGGAGCACTAATACTATTCTTCCCATGACTAGTTAGGTGGTTGTGCCAACCATATATGGCTTCACCCATCCATCATTTACTTTTCCTGGGAAAATTTCGCCTTTTAACTTCACTACCTGCATCGCGCACTTTACCATTTGAATCACACCACCATCTGTGATCCTCTTAGTAACATACGACTGAATCTGAGGCATAAAACTGATAAATTCTTGAGGTAGTCCCCAAATTTGTCACCATAATCGTGTGCATCATGCTATATCACCACGGTCTTTTTATCAAGAAAGTCCTTCTTTATTCCATCCTCAAGCTTCTTGACTTCTTCTTCCACCATGGTGCTTTTCTCCCTCAACTGAAATCTTTCATTCATGAGTTCTTGGAGCCTAAGATCACCTTGCTGGATCTCTTCTTCAGGTCCCAAGCATTCTTCTCCAATCTCTTCCAACTGTGCGATCCCTTCTTCCAGGGGTCCGTGATCCTTCATATCCGTAGGTGTTGCTATGCGCAGACTAGGCCTTCGATACTCCATCGGAAGTACAACATTCACCCCACAAACCATCCTAGAAGGTGTTTGTCCCGTTAGTTTCTTGATCATCATCATATAAGCCCATAGGATTGTTGGTAGGCGCAAGTCCCAATCACTTCGTTGTGCACTACATACCTTGTTCAGTGCTTCGCATACTTTGTTATAGGCTTCTGCGTGGATAATCTTCTACGTG